>OX328127.1:76820515-77076719 GCA_946811695.1 Gonocerus acuteangulatus | reverse complement strand
TAAATCGGTTCATTAGGAGGGGGGGTTTACTCCGGACCCACAATACCAATTCGCCACTTACCAGACGTGATTTTTGGTATATTTCGACGAAAATCGGTATTCGTAGTGGTAATCTACAGGCAAATATGTGTTGTAAAAATAAACTAAATCGGTTCATTAGAAGGGGGGGGGGTTTACTCCGGACCCAAATTCCTAATATACCGGTCGTAACCTCATACCGGTCGTAATTTCTGCTGTATTGTAACGAAACGCGGTATACGTCGTGGGTAACTCATGAGAAAGATGTGTTGTAAAAATGAGCTGAATCGGTCAATCGGAAAGCGGGGGTTTAATTTGTAATATATTTCAATAGAAAAGCCCGCCAGAAGTAGGTTCACAAAGCCGCCGCAAGGAGCGCTTTCTACCACTAGAGTGACTGTATCCTGTTTCTGCGTTAGATCAAAATACGATAATATGAGGTTTTTTGTATTTTTTACGTAGTGTAATAGGTACCATGTGTAGACATAACTCTGGAAGCAAATTAATAATTGATCAGTTACTCATTACAAATTTAAAAGACAACTATTCATGTTTTTTATTTTATTTATGTAGGATATTTTAAGCAAATTGTTCTGGAAAGCAGTCTACACTACCAAAATTCTAAGGAAAGTGCTTAGTTATGCAGCTCCTGCGTGACGGACTTTTTCTTTATTTGGCAGAGGGTCGATGAAGCAGAACACCATTTGTAAAGTGTAAATTAAAAGTTAGATTGGATTCAAAATGTGTTAATAATGATACTAAAGGTAATAAAAAACGCAAAAGAGATCAAAACGATGAACCTACCAAATCACAGACAAATGCGAAAAGACGAATGTTAGTACAGACAAATATTAAAAACTTCTTTATCCAAAATAGATATTTACAAAAGGAATCCGGATTAAATGAACATTTAATAGTACAAAAGAAAAAACATGAAATAACAAAGGAAAAGGACAAAGATTTGAACGAAATAAATCGATATTTTACATTCCATTACCATCCTTTAATAGCTAATAGACTGAAACAAATATGCAAAGAAGTTGGGAAAATAGGTTGGAAATATGGTAATAAAATTGAAAATAATTTTAGCAATATTAAGGACAATGTTAAACCGACAGCCACAAAAAACAATATATATAAAATTCGTTGTAATGATTGCAACGCATGCTATATTGGGGAATCAGCACAACTTTTGCAAAAACGAATAGTACAACATGCTAGAAGTATAGACACTAACGAGAACAGGACGACTTTGACGGAACCCGCAATAAATGAAAAACATAGTTTTAATTATACCGACGTTGATATTTTAAATAAAGAAAGGAACACATTAAAAAGAAAGATAAAAGAAAACATTTATATAATTAAAAACTCAAAAACAGCAATAAATAAAAAAACCGATTTGAAAAATGTCCATCAAATTTTCCATAGTATTATAAATTAAACCCCATAAACTATTTTACCGATAATCGATACAATTAAAAGAGGCGAAAGAATCGATAGGATATAGCCATATTCATTACCTCAAATGACTTATCAGTCATTACTCAAGCCAGTAAACATGACGTGTATATATATATATATATATATATATATATATATATATATATATATACATATATATATATACATATATATATATATATAAACCCAAGAATGAGTACTAAATTAATATATTTTGAAATTACATAACTATAGTTTTATTTGAACGGTCAGGAAGAATTATCAACTAGAAAAGGGCTGACTGGCAGCTCCTGAAGCCCTAAAACAACTGATAAAATGCATTCTATATAAAAAAAAAAACCTTCATCTGTTATTAAAATATATTTCAAATCTGACAAACAATAATAGTTGGATACCCGATTGGAGAGTAAATCCGTATTTCGCTAATAAATAAGAGATTATGGAGTTAATTTCTGAGAGGGATCGGAGTGTGAAAGGACTGGGAGGCCTCTCCAATCCAACAGGGACTACGATCCCATCCATTGACCCAGTTCTCTCTCCAATCTCCAACAGGCGAGCTTTAGTTTTAATCCCGGTGTAGTTCGGAAGCCATGCCGGTGGTCAGGGGTGGATTTAGCGGGGAAATTATTGCGAAAATAACCGTGGTTTGTGTTCGCCTCGTGGCATCAAACTGCAGGATCTTCACTGGATATTTAGGTTTAACTAAACTTTTATAGGTTGCTATAAAGTCTTAGTCTTGTACAATTTCATGGTTTTGCGATAATATTGTTTAGGCCAATAAAAATAGGAACCAGCAATGTTCTCCCAGGAAATATTATATACTAGCTGTGCCCGCGACTAAGTCTGCATGGATTGTGAACCGATTTTTACAAGATATTTTTCACTTAATGTTCACATAACGATTTCGGTATTTTGTTGCAATACAACAATAATTGCGATCGGCATAGGCGAACAATTACTTTGGATCCAGAGTAACCCCCCCCCCTCCTAGATGAGCCATTTTTGCTTCTTAACGAACTCGTTTAATCATTTGCTATACACCAAGTGTCGTAACGAAAAAACAAAAACAAAACTCACAGGTGTGTATCGTGTAACGATAGTTCATGAAATGTTCGACATGATTTTTTACATTGGCATAACTTTTTTTTAATTATGAAACGATGAAACAAACACTAAATGTTAAGTCAAGCTTACTACAGTAAAAAAAAATAATAAAAAAAAAAAAAAAAATCAGTCCCGTAACAGGCCACGTGGGCCCTAAGAGGCAAATACTATAGAGGTATCTGATTCATGACCATACGGCACACTAGGGAGATAGTGTTGTCAGTACTATGCTCCGGCCGCCTGATTTTCCCCTTGGCTGCTTCGATTGCAAGAGTCATTAGCACCCAATGTGTAACCATAAATAAATTAATGAAAGGCTGTGTTGGCCTAGGGACGGTCAGGGAGGCCGAATTCAACCCTTGAACGAAGACACTAGAAGAAAAAAATCTTTAGTGCTCTCTCGGGATTTGAACTCAGGTCCTCCAACTTATTAGTCCAGTGCTCTACCACTGAGCTAACCTCGCCCCCTTGCTTAGTACAATATATTAGTGAAATTAGCAACTAAAGCGGATAAGCCGTTAGCGCGCACACACAAACATATAAACAGACAAATAGACAATGAAACTCAATTGTGCTTAACTTCTTGGAATAAATAAAAAATTCCGACACGCAGGAACTGCGTCATCTTAGCGCGGTTCCGTTCTTATCCCTAGTTTCATTTAGAAAGCTTTGAGTAGAAATAAACATTTTTTTTTTTCTTTTTATATATATATTTCGTGAAAATTGTGAACACCCACTCAAAAATCTGGAATAATAGCGACACTGAGTCGCCAATGCACAGGAAACCGACAGTAGTAGCCAACTTACACAAAAGTTGGATTTACACAAATTTATTATTATCAAATTTCAAACCGTTATTTAAGATATGGTGGATGTTACGTTTTAAGATGTTTATTTGTGTGATGTATTTTTTTTTTTTTTTTTTACGACGCCTCTACATCTAGGTCATTAGCGCCGACATCCAGGGTGCAGCGAGGAATTTTACCAGCGAGCCATGGGATGATAAAATTCCTGCCGGAGGCTGGGAATCGAACCCACCATCTCCCGCTTATGAATCCAAGGCGCTAGCCATTAGACCACGGGAGACCCCTTGTGTGATGTATTATTTCACAATAAACACCTTTACTGGATTGGGAACTGCAATATTAGTGAATTAATCCGTCCACGCTTTTAGAGCCATTAATGTTAACGGAATAATTTCCCTGTGAATGAAAATATCAATAAATCAATGAATGTGATAACAGTTACTCATTTATTAGTCTATACGGGTAATAAATGAATAATTGATATTTCTATTCATTTTCATTCAATTTGTAGTTTAGTATGTTTTGTTGTAGTGTAATGTTCTGTGATATTGTGTCAGCTAGGTGAGTACTGAATGGGTTTAAGATTTCACGCCGTTTAACCAGAGACTGCTGTTCATGGAGCCAGAAGATAAACAAAGCAGCTGTTTTACACACATCCCTTTATGCGAAATTACTCAAACACTTGGACGATTCCATTTGATTTTTTTTATTGAAACTCTTCAAACTTGTGACGGTAACAGATTTACAGGCGATTAAATTAAGATATGAATGAAAATGTTAAAAATTATTTAAAACAATCAGTTTTTAACAATTCACTACAAAAAAATACAAGGATAAAAACGTCAATAAGCAATTTTTCTTTTAGGTATGTATCGTATTTTAGCAGTTTGTAAGCTCAGCAAGGTAGAGGTTGTACTGTGAAACTCCTGCATAACGAAATTGACGGGTCCACCAGTAAAATTCTATATTTGGAAAAACATGTACATTTAGCGCGTTTCCTCTGTATCTCGATAGGGAAGTGATGTGCGATCCTCGAATATGAATCGATGTTTTGTATCGATTCGAATCGAAATGAAAAGACCTATCGACAAAAAAGATAGGCACTTAGAATTAGAATCTCTTGATCAGCTAAACCGTCAAAACCAAAATGTTACATTTGTCTGGATTCCCAGTCATTGCGGCATAAAGGGCAATGAAGCAGTTGACGAGTTGGCTAAAAAGGCCATAGGAGAAGGAATTGAATACCCCAGGATACCTCAGGGTGATGTTCTGAACTATGTGAAGCATACAATTCTAGAAAAGTGGCAACAAACCTGGGACTCTGTAACTGATAATAAATTACGAATTATAAAAAAGCAAGTAACACCTTGGCAAACATCAATTCGGCCAACTAAAAAAGAAGAACGCATCCTGACTCGCCTTAGGATCGGCCATACAAGATTAACCCATTCATATCTAATGACCCGAAGCGCCCCTACACTTTGTGAAAAATGTAACCAAATCATCACTGTTCACCAACTGATAATAAATTTCAAAATCTATGAAAAAAAAAGAAGTGAAGCCCAGCTATCAAATGAAATTGACGAAATATTAGCGGATCATCACAAAAAGATCAATAAGCTATTCGAATTTTTAACGTCAAGTGAATTAATAAATAATATCTAAAAATATAATTTAAACAAAAATTCGTGACTCCATAACAAATATCATGAACTAAATATTAAAATCTTATAAAAAAAATATCATAAACAAGAAAACATTAAAATTAAAATTAAAATCACTCGAAATAATAACCTTCAAATAAATTTGAATCCCATTCCCAACTCTTTCTGGTAAATTTCGCGCAACGCCATTAGAATCAATTGAACAAATACCCATCTATAATCCTGTGTTTAATGACCTCTTAGTGGTTGACGACACGCAAAAAAAAAGAAAAAAAAAGAAAAAAAAGATAGGCGAGTACAGATCGATTAGATATGAATTGATTTTGCGATTACTTACTATTAACTACGAAATTCGTATTTCATTTCGATTCGAATCGAATCTCATTCCAGTATCGCCCATCACTACTACGAATCGACCTAAATAAGTAGCTATGAATACTTGATAATATAAAAAAAATATATCCGTAACCTAAAAGTAGAAAAAATGTAAGACTATTTTTCATCAAATATATAATGAAACTACTAGTGTTACATCATATTAAAATATATGGGTATTATTACATATAAATATATGTTTATCAATTGAAAAAACAACAGAAAAAAATAATAATAATAGAGAAAATGGTTATACAAATTAAGAGCACTGTTTGAAACCTTATGTTTATTATATTTCCTTCTTTTTTTTCGATTATAATAAACAGATTTTTATTTAACGACTTACGGTATTTAAAGAAAATGCGATATATGGATATATTCAATGTATAGAAGTTCATTATACAGAGAGGCTCGGACTCATAAGCGGGCAGATGGTAGGTTCGGTCCCCACCGGCGCGCCGGTGGGGACCGCCGTGGCGGCAGGAATTTTCTCATCTCACGGCTCGTTGAGAAAATTCCTCACTGCACCCTGGATGTCGGCGCTAATGACCTTGGTGTCGAAGCGCCGTAAAAAAAAAAAAAAAAAAAATATATATATATATATATATATATATATATATATATATATATATATATATATATATATATATATATATACATCACTCTCGTAGCAGCGAGGAGGGCCCAAATAGGCAGATACATTAGACTTACCTGATACTAATGGACCACTAATAACTAGTGTGATCAATACTATGCACCGGCCGCCTGATTTTTTCTTGCAGGTGACCATTAAACCAATTAAAGGCAACCCACAAACAACGACACTAGAAGATAAAATCTCAATAAATTGCACCACCGAGTTTTGAGCTAAGGTCATCCAGGCCATTAGACAAGCGCTCTACCATTGAACTAATTTCGCCCTCACATATATACATGTATAATTATAAAATTTATTAAATAAAAAAAAATTAAATATTAAGTATCCTTGATAAATTAATAATAATACTACGTTGAACAAACTACAGCGAACAACTCTGGTAATTATATCAGATTTCAAACTTGAAGTTCTCCCGGAACGAAGCTCGACCTACTTAAGACTTAGTTTCACAAACTTGTCTATTGTCTTTATCTTTCTCTTTTTTCTCTTAAGTATTTATTTACTTATTTTAAGAAATTGAGTTATTAAAAGACGAATACTTCAAGCAGAAGAGAAGTAATCTTTAATAGCATTTCTATGTATTTTGCTTTTTAATTCAGAAGGTTTTTATCTAAATTATATTGTGATGTAAGTAAATATTTATTAGGATATTCATGTTCTCATATAACTAAGATTTAAACACAATATTTTTAATTCTTTTTTTTATATATTTCCACATCGAAGTAACCCTACGATGTGGGAGTTTACTGTTTGTTCTGCACACCCCATACATTTTTATGCATTTCAAGTGCAACTGTTACAGATTTTTTTTTTTTTTAATATATAATAATAAATGATTAAAAACATGAAAAATTAATTTAAACAAAGAAACTACAAAACTTAACTACAATGTGTCTTGATGAAGAAACTTTAAAAAAACAAAAGAAAACAAAACTAGACAATGCTTACTTTTCCTTGTCTCTATAGCTTTGCCTCCTCTCTCAGATCAGATATGCTCTTAGCAAAACGTTTTAAGTAACAAATATGGTTTTGATAAAGCTCTTTGGGGCTTATGGGCCAATGTTTTAAGTGTTTTTGAATTTCTCGTCGTATGTGTGCTGTCTGTCTACAGTCGTATATTAGATGTGTGTACGTTTGTTCGGTGTCATGATCGCAGAGACAAGTATTTGATTAAAAAAAAAAAAAAAAATATTTTTAATTCTTGTCAAAAGTTATATATACTACAAGGAGGCATTTTCCTGAGCTATATGAATATTGTCAAATACATTTTCAATTAAAATTATTTAATTAAAAATAATAACCTATTAAAATAAATAATAATACAATTATAAAAATAACTTGCTAATAAATTACCGTGCAATTTTACAAAAGCTCAAAAATTTCAAGGAACATTAGTAGAGACATACTTATTAGGTTTAATAAGAATTACCAATAAAACGTATGGGTAGAAGCTTTAAATGAAGGAGGGGGTATAATTTGAAAAATACGGTTGTATGCGTAAATCTATTATATAAAAATGAATCGCTAAATGTGTTGGTAAGCGCAAATCTCGAGAACAACTGAACCGATTTTGCTAATTCTTTTTTTATAATATTCCTTGAAGTACGAGGATGGTTCTTACGGAGAGCAAAATTAAAAAATTGCCTGAAAAAGTCTAAAAACTACACTTTTCGGGTATTTTTCACTTCCTTAACGCAAATTCATTTTTAAATGAAAACATATGTTCTAAATTATAATATATATATATATATATATATATATATATATATAATATAATATAATGAATATGAAAAAAATCGGTTAAGACAGATTCGTGACATTCGACTAATATTGGTGCAAGTTTGAATCGCGCTGGTGACAATTGATTACAGTGCCTACAACTGTGTTGCTATTGGACCTATGAACTCAGTTCGACAGTATGCAAATCCCAGGGGCAGTCATTATGTGTTTGTGGTATTAATCTAGAAAACCCATGTTTCTCGCATGGTCAATTGTATGTTGCCTGTTCCCGTGTTGGAAAAACATCTGCTCTGTTTGTTTACGCGTCAGGTAATGAAACAAAAAATATCGTGTACCATTAAGTACTACAATAAAAATGAAACTTAATTTAGAATAAGTAAAAATAATTAGAAATATAATAAGTAGGTATCATAGTAAGAAATATGATATTGTCATTTTTATTGACTATTAAAAGAAAGAGAAATGACCCGGTGTCCCGAATAGCAGAATAAGTATTAAAAGAAAAAAGAATAAATAAAGAATCGACTGTTAGGCGGCACGAAGTTCGCCGGGTCAGCTAGTTATTAAATAAACGAGTAAGCAAAAATTATTTTTTTACAAGTTGTCAATGGATATTAAACCCATTCTCCGAATACACAAGTGAATCGAGAAATTCAATATGAATACCAAACTCCCACCATCAACATAATACAATATAATTAACTAAAATTCCTAAGCTAAATTAAATCCCCCAGCTTATTTTTTTTTTTTTTTTTTTTTTTTTTTTTTTTTTACGGCGCATCGACAATTCTTGGCCATTAGCGCCGACCCCCCAGCTTATTGAACATGTTCCTTTTTTTTTTTTTTTTTTTCTTTTTTTTTTTTTTCTTTTTTTTTTTTTTTTTTTTTTTTTTTTTTTTTTTTTTTTTTTTTTTTTTTTTTACTTTTAATAAAGCACACATTAGTAACTGGAAATTCTTGCTATACAATACTCGTTGTTCAATTAGTAAATAAAAAATTGAGTTTCATGTTAATTTAACTTTAAGGTGGCAGGTTCAATTTCCACTTGGAGTAATGGATTTTCATTAAAAAAAAAAAAAAAAAAAAAAAAGAATAGGCACCAGCCCTATCCTGGCTAGAAAAGGGTGGTAAACTGCAGAAAACCCGGAAAAATCTTCTTCGTGTAAAAGGGACGTTAAAATTTAAATAATTAAAAACATGCTAGTAATGCGTTTTACTTTTTGTCTGTAAATTAATTTTAGAATTCATATTGACCCATTTGAAGTCTATACGAATATTCCAATGAAATCAGTATACAGGGTGGTCCGGAAGGAAATCTCCATACTTGAGGAGTGTGTACGCCGACTGTAGTGTAATTGAATGCCACCAAGGCAAAATTTTTACTTGCATTATTTCCCTAGATATAGGCGATTCCGAGTTTTTTTTGTCTAAAAGCTAGTTTTTGACCATTTGTGTGCTATTCATAGTTCACGCCATAGAACAAATTTAGTTCTAATGACGTTTTCAAAATCTGCATCAAATTTCCTATAAGATCTCATGTACCTTTTGCAAAAATTTCTGAAACCTAATTCACAGTAGCCAAGTAAGCAAATAACTTATCACGAAATAAAGGCTTTTTATTTTTAATAATCCACTGATAAGTAGATGGGATTACCAGAAAAGTTACATTATTTCATTAACATACCTAATTTGTAGTGAAGGCCAAAAAAGGATGATTTGCATGGGTAAATTGTGGTAATAAAACCTTAATTTTCAGTCAGCTGTTTGGCCCTGGTTGCTAGTGACGCTTGCTAATTTTCAGTGGTTCTTTTTTTCAATTTTAAGTGGTTTTTTCTTTAAATTTCTTTTAATATTTATTAAGAATAGTTTCATTTAAGTGTTTAGATCAAGTTTATGTAGTTTTTTCACCTAGTAGCCTAAGAGGGAAGATATTTGATATTGAAGTTTGCTAACCTGAAGCTAGAGGAGGAGCCGGCTCCATTGTTGGGACAGGAGGCTTCCTTCAATTGTTTCTTCACTCAGGGAGTAAACTCTACATTATAAACAATTCTTTTTTTTAAAATATTTATCATTTTTTCTTGTATTTATATTTAATTTATTTTAGTGCTGTTAATATAAAGTACATCTCACTCCATGGATATGGAAAATAATATAATTATAGAACCTAAACCCCCGGATCCCGGGGTTTCTTCAATAAATAGCTTTAAATTTGAGTTACCACCCGGTCGGTGGACAAAAAAATTTCTTGTTATGACCTTAGCCCCTAATAGAGAAAAGAAAACCTTTCGCGATTTCAGCCCTTTTAAAATTTGTAGATTCATTAAAAGTTTTGGTCCTCAAATAAATATTAAATTTTTGAAATCAGGTATAATAATTTTAGAAATTTCAAACGAAAAAGATTTTATTAATCTTTAAAAAAATTAAATCTTATGAAAATTATAATATACAATTCTCCTTACACAGATCACTAAATTTTTCCAAAGGAGTCATCACTTGCGATGAATTCCTTCATTGTACAGAAGATGAGCTTAAGGAAGAATTAGCCAAACAAAATGTAGTCGAAGTTAAGAGAATATTCAAAACTATAAACGGATCAAAAATTCCAACTCCATCTATCATTCTGACATTTAATCGGTCTGATCTACCTGAAAAGATAGTTTTAGATTTTTTAAGTGTGCGAGTCATTCCGTATTATAGACCTCTAATATGTTTTAATTGTTATGGATATCGGCATGGAAGACGTCAGTGCAGAGAACCAGTTTCCCTGTGCGGTCGATGTGGATTGGCAAAGCACGAGGGAGAATGTGAGGCGAAGTGCCTCCATTGTGCGGGTCCCCATCCTGCCTGGTTCTCCTCATGTCCGATATATAAAAAGGAAAAACAGATTGAGGAATATAGAAGAAAGCATAAAGTATCTTATTTCCAAGCAGATAAATCCCTCCAGCCTAGAGTACAGGTTCATCCTAGTACCTCTCATAGTTACTCGGAGGTCGCCTCAGCATTACCAACTAAAAATATACTCTTGGAACAATTCGAAAAACTGACATGTCTAGTACAATCTCTTGCTGAAAAAATTATTTTTTTAGAATCATCAATAGGTAATAAATCTCCCCAATTAGTTAAAAATAAAACTGAAAATAAAAATAAATCTAAAATTCCTTTTAACCAAAAATTATCAAACACATTGGAAATGTCAATAATTCCCGACTCTAAACAGAATATTTCTCAATCAAGCAAACTACCCCTTCCGAAAATAGGAGATAAAAGGACTAGACCTCCTTCCCAGAATTCTACTCCTTCGTCATGTGGCTCTCCAACATCCTCTCGTGAGGATGACGGGGATTCGAATCCCAAAATCCGTAATAAATATAAAAACAAAACAAAAAAAAAAATGAACATCGCCATTATAATAATTATTTATTTATTTATTAAACAAAAACACATGGTTATGTCTTCTCAATCTCCAACATCAGTTCAATGTGTTTTTCCTTTTCCTTACACAATAATGCTAAATATGTACTCCCAAATACTTACTACTATTTCGTCTCTAGAACTCTTTCCCAACAATTTATTTTTACAAGCACATAATACAATAGTCATATTAGAGTTAACATATTTTGTTTATAAAAATGTACTTGAAATAATTTCCAATATAAATTTATTAATGAACATAATTCGAAATAATTACTTCAATATTGCTAGCATCATAAAAATTTTAAATCTCCAAAGCTTTGCTATTTTAGCTAAATCGCGTATAAATATTGATTTTCACATTTTTCCGCGATTTTCAGATAATACATTTATATTAAACTCTTCCAAGCACACTCCATGACCATTCTGCAATGGAACATTAATGGTTTAAATTATCATAAAGCAGATCTATTATCAATATTAAAGGAAAAATGTTGTCCGATAATTTGTCTGCAGGAGACGCATCTGAAGGAAGATAGCAATTTCAATCTGAGTGGGTTTAGTCACTTCCGAAAAGATTATTGTCATGGACTTATTTCTAGTGGTGGTGTTAGTGTGTTAGTCAGTCATGATATTCCTTGCACTGAGGTTCCATTAGTGTCGGATTTGCAAGTTGTGGCTGTACGGATATACTCTCACCAGTCATTCACATTATGCTCCATTTATTTACCTCCAGGACAACCTTTTAATGAGAACCAATTAACAGATCTTGTTGCTCAACTTCCATCTCCACTTTTCTTACTTGGGGACTTTAACAGTCATAGTGGTGTTTGGTTTTCAGATACAACAGATACCAGAGGGCGTATTGTTGAGTCTTTTCTTAACTCATCTCAATTAGGTGTCTTGAATGACTCTTCGCCGACCCATCTTTGCAGCTCTACAGGAACTCTATCTTCCATCGACCTTTCGTTAGTTAGCCCTGTCCTTCTTCTTAGATGCACTTGGTCCACCATGGACGACCTTTATGGGTCGGACCATTTTCCAATTCTAATCAATTTTCTGGGAAGACATTCCTCTCCCCAGTTGCGTTTACCCCGCGGGAAGTTGAATGAAGCCGATTGGGACAAATATAAAACCAATACCGATCTTACTCGTTTAAATATGAATAGCGGCTGTATAAACACTTTAACAAACGAAATTAATAGCGTAATATTATTCTCAGCTGAGATGGCCATTCCAAAAACAAAACCTCATAGTAGTAGAGTCCTAGTTCCATGGTGGAACGAAGATTGTGCTTCTGCTGTTAAGAAAAGGAGAAAATGTCTTAGAAAATTTAAGAAACATCGGTGTTCTATGCATTTAGAAGAATACATTAACAGCAGAAAACAAGCAAGATTTATAATTAGGACACGAAAGAGAGATTGCTGGAGAGATTTCGTCTCTAATATTAATATACACACGCCCCCCACAGAAATTCGGAATACAGTCAGAAAAATAATAGGCCGTTACAAAAGTAGCAAACATCCTCTCAATTATATAAAAACACCAACCGAAATTCTAACAGATCCTCTCCAAATAGCCAACCATCTCGGCCGATTTTATGAAACCATTTCCTCTGATTCAAATTACAGTCCACAGTTCCTTCAGATCAAGCAAGCAAAAGAATCACAACCAATATATATACACAAAGATCCTCTTGACCCTTTAAATCTCCCCATTTCGTACATGGAACTTGAAGAAGCACTAAAAACTCGCAAAGATTCCTCTCCCGGTCCGGATAATATTTGCATTGGAATGATAAAACATCTAACACTGGAAAATAAAATCATTATATTAAAATATTTTAATAAAATTCTTCAGACCGGTATAATTCCCGAGCTATGGACCAAATCAATTTCGATTCCGATCCCTAAAAAGAACCAACCCCCTTTCCTTGCATCGAGTTACAGAGTAATTTCATTAACGAGTTCCCTGTGAAACTATTTGAAAAAATAATAGTCAATCGCCTGCACTGGTATTTGGAAAGTAAAGGTTTGCAGGCTAAGTGGCAGAGTGGTTTTCGACGAGGTAGAAGCACGCGGGACAACTTGGTGAAGCTTGAGGTAGAAATTAGAGAAGCTTTTAGGAAAAAGAGAAAACTACTAGCTGTTTTTGTGGACATTAAAAATGCGTTTGACACCGTTTGGAGAAGATATATTTTAGATTGTTTGAACGAAATCGGAATACGTGGTTATATTCTAATATTTATCCAGAATTTTTTAAGAAACCGATCATATCAAATTCGAAACGGAACAGTACTGTCTGAAGAATTTATTCAAGCAAACGGTGTACCGCAGGGAAACGTCATGAGTCCTCTTCTCTTCTCCGTCGCTATCAATCATGTCCTACAGATCATAGAACCTCCGGTAGAAGGTATGCTCTATGCTGATGATCTCGTTTTATATTCATCTGATCGAAGCACAGAAAATCTTCAGAATAAAATGCAGTCTGCTTTAAATGCAATAAATAAATGGTTCAATGAGCATGGGTTTGAGATCTCCTCTACAAAGACCGTATCCGTCTTGTTTGCCCCTCGTAAAGTCGACAATCCACCTTCACTCTACATAAATAACATTTACATTAAGTCTAATCAAAATACTGAATTTTTGGGTCTCATCTTTGACCGTAATCTGCACCCATCTAAAAACTTTAAAAAATAAATGTTTTCAGTCATTAAACATACTTAAAATGTTAGCAAATACCTCTTGGGGTGGCGACCGCACAAGTATGCTCATGCTTTATCGAAGCCTTATCAGATCCAAGTTACACTATGGATGCATGGCCTATGGCTCTGCCTCTCCGAAAACTCTACAAATGTTAGACACAATTCACAATTCTGGCATTAGAATTGCTACCGGAGCTTTCCGTTCCAGCCCTGTACTTAGTCTCTACGCGGAATCTGGAGAACATCCCCTTGAAACACGTAGAAACCAGCTTTCTCTTAATTATTATATATCTATAAAAGCCAATCCTTCCCACCCGCGTAATGAATGTTTTTCGAACCTCAATAATATACATAACTACAGAAATAGAAGAAAACCTTTCACTATCAGAATTCAGGATCTCCTTCAAATCCTAAATCTCTTAGAAAACCCACCAATCCTACAGGAAAGACCTTATAATGATGCACCCTGGACTCTGCCTCCTGTTACAATGAATCTGCTCTAACTAAGTTCATTAAGAAGCAAACGATTCCACAAATCTTCTTACAAGAATATAATAAGATCCGAAGCGAGATGCCATCCTCTTCTGTAGTTTTTACCGACGGTTCTAAAAGCGATGATGGTGTTGGTGCAGCATTTTTGTCCGACAGTGGTTCATGCATGATTTCTTTACGTCCTGAAGCATCCATCTTCACCGCAGAATTAGTTGCCATATCCAAAGCTCTCAATAGCATTATCCCTCAAAAATCTCAATTAACAATTTTTTCCGATTCACTTTCGGCTCTTCTAGCATTAAAAAATTCCTATTCCAGGCACCCGGTAATTATAGATATATTTACTTCTTTAGCATCTCTCAGTAAAAATAACTGCTAAGTCACATTCTGCTGGATTCCCAGCCACTGTGGTATAAAGGAAAATGAGGAAGTTGATTGTTTAGCGAAAAGAGCCATTAGAGAAGGGACTCGTGTTCCAACTATCACATCCAATGATTTTGCCTTATCCATAAAACTGAATTTATTTGTGAATTTATTTGTATTCGCAGCAAAATTTGTTGGGCAAAAATACGATTTTCTGAGTGAACGCGATACTGATTTAGAGATAATTTTTTGAAGGAGCGTCCAATGGTCTTTTTTTAATTCTTAAGTCTCTTTTTTGGTCCTCCTTCAATACATTTCAAAATGAAAACCCATTTTTTTAATATTTATTAGAAAAAAATTAAATGGAAAAAAAAGAACATTTCCTATATACTTTAAAATCCCATATAAAACGTTTGATTAAAGGATTGAAAATGTTGATTTATTTGTTATTTATAAATTTAAGAAAATTACTTTGATTTTGATCGCACAAGTTAGTATTATTCCTTAAGTGACCAAATGGCCCTTTTTCAAAAGAGCTCCTCATATGCACGCACACAAACAAACACACATATACAGTAGAACTTGGATAATTCGAACCCCTACGGACCGACAAAAAAGTTCGAATTATCCAAACTTTGAATTACAAAAGTTTTTGAAAATAAAGGTTAAAAAATTGAACTTCTTATTTCGCTGATGATTACATACATAAGTAATAAATATTTTATCAAAAAAGTAAAAATAAAAGTCTATTGTTTTGAAAAAAAGTTATTTTTATGGACAAGATAAGTTTTTACTTATTTTTCAGGTAAGTTAGTAATGTGTTAGGGGGAATTCCGAAGTGCTTGGCAATTTCAGATTTTTTCTTTATTCCTTTTTCAACTTCTTTAATCGCAACTATTAAAGTTTTATCGACAACGTTTTATAACTTCTAGGCTTCGACATCTTAAATCAACAACTCACTGAACTGCACTGTACACCCGAAATTCAAGGCACAAACAATACAACAGATCTAGGCCCTGACTGACTTATAACTGAATAAGAAATGAAGACGGGAGGGAATTCTAGGATAAAACGATAGGATGGAACTATAACAACCCCTGGAAGGGAGGAAGCGCGACCCTCCACTTTGCAGAACTCCTAGAGTCCAAGAACTAGACTATGAGACCGCCGCGCTTCTTGTCCCGGAACCCCTACATCCGTATCTTACTATCCGCCTTACCCGAGGGGAGAATATTTTGAGAGTTAAGATCGACCACTTCCCATTGGAGGTACAGACTCGTAAAATATTCGAATTATCCAAACTTTTATTCGAATTAACTACTTTTTTATGCATTTTTTTACATTGTTTATGTCCTAAATTCTAGGGTCCGAGAGAAATATTCGAATTAAAGACGATTTCGAATTATCGAAGTTCGAATTGACCATGTTCCACTGTGTATATATATATATATATATATATATATATATATATATATATATATATATATATATATATATATATATATATATATATTGATAAAGGGATGTTTTAAATAAAGTCTAGAATAATAATGAAAAGGATGTAAGTTTTCTGAGTAAGTTAAAACTTTTCCTTGATTATAAATGATAGTAATACTTGAAGAAGTAGGATTTCTAATTTCCTTGAGAGCATTAGGAAGTATGGGTGGAGGTGGAGATATTACTCCAAGGTTTTAGCATAGCCATGCTTTATTAAAATGTTCCACAGCTCTCCTCATTTACCGAAATTTATCTGGCATATGTTATGAATCCGCTCTGAATATTGTAATATATTTCTGGAATATATTATTTTAGGGGCTGGTATGCAACTGGGCGTTCATAATATGAAGGAAGTCCGTTTTGCGGGAGGTGCCTTAACTTAACACACTCCCTACCAAAGCATTGACTTCATCGAACCCACAAAAAAAAATGCATAAAAAGATTTCTCAGTTATTAAAAAAATATATAAAAATAATAGTTGAAATAATATTTTAATCGCTGTAAACTGTGTTACAGCAATTTTGTTGTTGTTTTTAGATTAAAATCTAAGGGGTTAGTTCAACCAGTAAATGTACTGTTGTCATACTTCTATGCCAGTGACAATGGTTTCCACCAACAAGTATGACAACAAAATATTATTATTTCAAGTTTTAACGTCCACTTATACTGTACAGAAATTTTTTATTTATTTATTGGAGCACCGCATCAAAAAGTTGTACAATAACAAATAGGTGTAGAAAAAGTACTTACTTGTCTTTCGAAATCATACTAAAATGGAATGAAAAAGAAAATATTTCAATGTGGGATTAGGCCAAATCATTCTACCATGCACCACATTGCTAGGCTTTTTGGATGCCTTTCTAAACAAAAGCTCTGTATTAGCGGTGTCATTGGACCTGGAAAAAGCCTATGACAGAGTCTGGAGAAGACTTATCCTGTCTCAGCAACAAACATGGGGTGTACAAGGCCAAGTCATGCTTTACTTGAAGAGATATCTTTCCCAAAGATCATTCAGAGTGAGAATATTTACTGCTATTTCAGATGAGTTTTTACAGGAGAATGGAGTGCCTCAAGGAGGTGTGCTGAGACCGACTCTTTTTAATATCGCTATAAATTCCGTTACTAGATCTATAACTCAAGGAGTGTCGTATTGCCTGTATGCTGATGACCTCCTCACCTAAACCACATACACAGATGTCAAGACAGGTAAACAACAGGTACAGAACACATTAAATGAATTAGACAAGTGGTGCTCCTTAACAGGATTTAAATTCTCTAGAGAACATACCAAATACATAATCTTCTCTAACAAAAGAAAAAATAGCTCACTTAACATTACAACAGACAATCATTGACAAAATTGACTTGCTTACTTTCTTAGGAATGACACTAGACAAAAAACTAACATGGTTACCCCACCTGAATGAACTTCTCACCAAATGCAAAAAGTCATTGAATTTGTTAAGAATCCTAAGTAATACACCATGCTTACATTTTATCGATCTTACATCAGGTCTCTTTTGGATTATGGATGTATAGCATATTACCAGTCCATCAGATAGCCTTTGCAGGAGAACCTCCGCTGCAGTACAGGCATTTTAGAAAATACAACTTTTTAGAAATACATAGAATTGAATTTGAAAAGGAAACCTTTTATTGTAAAATCTCTAGAAGATAGAATGAATTCAATTTTAGCTAACTCTTCAATTCTTAAAAACAAATTCAGTGACACACCACCTTGGAGTTTAAGGTACTAAAGGATTGACTTGACTCTAACAAAATATAAAAAGACAGAACCGACTTCCACATCATTATACAAACATACATTCAAATCGATAATAAGACAAAATCCAAGCACATTGTACACTTATACCGACGGATCCAAGACAAGCTCAACAGGAGCAGCAGCCATTGTAAGGAACAATGCGTACCAAATTAAATTATTAGAACAGGCGACAGTATATACAGCAGAACTTTACGGAAAACTTTTGGCACTGACTAACGTCCATGATAAAGAAACAGACATGATCACGGTTTGTACAGATTCCTTAAGTTCCTTAATCTTCTTACAGAACATTTATAACACACACCCTATTATTCAAAACATATTTACACAAATCAACGAGGATGATCGAGGACATCGAAACGAGCATAGCTGTGGACGCACAGGCAAAACTGGCTACGGGCCGACCCGTGCCGGATGTAAACACTGTGACGTCATCAGACTTGACTAAAACTTTACAAACTAACTTACTGTGCGAATGGGAAAGATATTGGTTGAGAAGTAGTTCCAAGTTAAGAGAAATCCAAATAACGGCCAAAGCCTGGATAAAAGAACAATTCTCCCGACGAGAGGAAGTCATTTTATCCAGGCTTCGAATAGGACAAACCCGACTTACCCATTCGTAATTACTATACAGAAAAGAAAGACCGACTTGCAGACAGTGTAACAGAACTCTACCTGTTAAACATATACTGACAGACTGTAGATAACACAGCAACTTGACAATCCCCCACGACTTACATGACTTACTGACAGAGGGTAGCCAATACATCAAAATACTTCTAACTCATCTCAACACTTTCTGTCTTCATTGTAAATCACCATTGTTGTTGCTTTAAGTTTTGTGTTCTTCTTAAACAATTTTTTTCTATTCTTTAACCTGACTACTACTTTAACGGACTTTGATTCTGCTGTTCTGATGAGTCAATCGCCTTCGTCGCGAAACTCGTAATAAATAGATTAAAAAATAAAAAAAATAAGAATACCTCCAAAGGTAAATCCACACGAGATCTATTGAGTTTTCATGTAGGCCATTCACGTTCTTATTTGCAGTACTTAGCTCAGTCAGTGCTTGATTTTCGGGCAACTTAGGTCTGCTCTCGATACATTTTTTGTCTCGTGAGCAACGTACACAGTCGAGAAAACAGACTAGGACTAAAGTTGGATAGCAATTCAGAGCATGATTGGAGTCGACTATCCAACTAGTAGTCCTACTAAGCCGTACTGCAAATCGGAACTTGAATGACCTGCTTTACGTTAGATCTAGAGGAACACATCGGTGCTTCGGTAAATGCTGTAGTTAACAGTTTAATGATTAATTTATTTGTGAGCATCCGCAAAACGGCGATTCGCCCAACACAATTGTTACACGTACTTGTACATACGATTGTTACTTATTGTTAGCAGTTAACGGGATAAGATGACATAGTTGATAATAGCAAAAATAAAAGCTCAAAACGTATTCTTTATTTTAGTTTCAGCTTTAGTAAGGATGTGCAGAAGTAACTTTTTTTATTAATTGTTGTGTTAAAGTTGAAGTTTTAAATTATTCATGAGGTTGGTTGAGACAGATTTTACATGATGAAGCGGGATTTTTCCTGTAGTTTTTTATCTTCAAATGGACCACCTGTGGTTCCATTCCTCCCTTCTTCAAGATGGACTATCCAAGAATATCTTATGCTTTTAATATTATGAACTAGAGGGCTCTACATTTGATGAAATTCAGCCTCGCTTTCTCATTAATAAATTGTTTGCTTAGGACACCTGTTCTATGAATGGAAAGGCAATTATTGCCGTTCATCTACACTCAGGAAATATTTTTTTTTATTAATTAAAAAAAAACAATGCACGGAAGATCGACATATAAACCACATAAATTCATAAAGATGATTTTGTGGAAAACTATCAAAAACTAAAGAAAAATAATTATCAATTACAGAAAATTCAACTAACTACTGTGCATTAAGTCTAAATAAAATCTACTATATATTTGTCAAACTCCACTCACTCACTGACCTATCATTGCCCAGCCCAAACCACTTGACAGAAAAATTTTAAATTTTGCATGGACACTCTGTTTAGAACGTAAACACTCGCTAAGAAAGGATTTTTTTATATTCAAATTTTTAAGTATTTTTAGAAGGGTTTGAATTTTTAGTTGGTTAGAGCAGGCACACCTAGGCAGCAAGCGTTGCTAGGACGATAACAGCTGTTACCGTATTATATTTATTTCTTAATATAATTTCTATTTGAGCAGCTCAAATTGAGCTTTATTTTAAGTATGATGGCAGACCTTGAATTACTAGAAATAAACTGTGATTTTGTCCCTCGTAGAGTTTACCCTGTACCTGGTGATGGCCCATCCGTGGCCATAATACCCCGAAACCTTGCACAGACTCCTCACCCATCAGTAAGAGCACTTCTTTGTAATGCTCGCAAATATAATGAGGGTCTCCAAACGACATCTTGGAAACGAAACTTTTTAAATTTTAACGTAGATTTATCTTTGACAGCGAATTCTAAGCTGTACTGGGTAAACTGCTTTTACTGCTAACCTATAGATAACGGGTTATCTCTACGTTATCTGTTTCTTGACACTGGTCCGGAGCGCCCAAATGTTAAGAAACATTATATTTTGATTACTTATCAATTGATCAATAACTTATAGTATGACGAGAACCGTGCTATAATAAACTGCACGAAATTATGCAGTAGCGATAATTTTGATTATACATTATTTAACGCAATAAAATAAAAAAAAAAAAATAACTACTTATCTGCCGTGACGAAGCACGGGTATTCAGCTAGTATGTAATAAGAAAAAAATGATATAAAGTCATATAAAAGCATTTGTATTTCCGATATGTTTTAGTCACGTTTGTAAAAGAGATGATACTACAAAAAAAAGCCTATCTAATAATTTTTGGGCTTTTCTTGCATTTTTGTTACGGAAATTTTCCAATACGGTTAATAAATCGTTGTAAATTTTAAACGAATTCTAGTAACCTAAGTAATTTTTTGTTGTGCATTCCTAAGTGTTGAGCACAAATTTAGACAGAACCTGAAGGAAAGGATGAGTTGATTTCAGTAAAAAATAATGAAAAACATTATTAGTTTCTAATCCACGCTTTCTGAACTCCAAAAGGGATAGATGTTAATAAATGTACATTATGATGAAGCAGATCTTGCGAGTCAGGCATTTTTTAATTTCCCATTTCACTTAAAACCATCACACGGATCCTGTTTGAGAAACAAATATTCTATCTATATATAAAGAAAAAAAACAAAACCGGGTCACTGGTGGGACGTGCGAAAAATTGATACTGTCAACTTCAGTTAGGTCGATTCCACATTTAAATTGTTATCACAGGTCAACAGATAACAAACTGTCCTAATGCGTTTGACTCATTCTAATGGGATTTTTTTGAGTTGTTGAATTGAAAGTGCTACGAGTATTTTTTTTATCTCATCCGTTTTGGAATATATTATGTCATTCTATAATAATATGAACATTTTAAGAAAACTTTCACCGTACCTTTATTTTTTCTCATTTAATACGGTTTTTATAATGACAAAAAAGGGATTATAAATCTCTAGTCCGCATTTAGCTATTAAATACCAGTTTCTACGTAATTTTTTCAAGCTCACGAAATTTATTGGATATTACCACTAAATATCCATGAACGTGACACTAGGTAGATATCTAATTTTCCCCTTTGCAGGTATTCATTAATAAATTTATTAAAGGTCAGGTTGGCCCAGGGACGGTCGGGGAGGATGAATCCAATCCACGAACGAAGACGCTAGACGATAAAAATCTTTAGTGCTTGTTTGGGATTTGAACTCAGGTACTCCAGCATTTTAGTCCAGTGCTCTACCACTGAGCTAACCTTGCCCCCAGTATAATATAAATATTGACCAATATTTCAATAAAAAAAAATTTTTGTATATACCTGAGGCCTGATAAAACTCACTATAAATTTGACCAAAATGGCTCTAGATGTTTTGCATTTCTAAATGCCTTTTCAGGAGCACTCTGATTAAATAGTTATGACGTTGCGAAAGCTTCACTTACGTCTTTTTAGGTTGTAACTGCCATTATGATTAATTGACTATGTAGTTAATTTCTTTATTGATATTTCGCCTACTCATTAAAAGGTGTTGGAATTAAAATGAATATTTTATTTAGAAAAGGCATATAAACGAGAAACATATTTATAGGATTCTGTCAGTTTACTTTGCATAGTGGTACCTGAAATCTTGCTTTTCTTGGAGATTTTATTAAATTAGGTGTCAAAAATGTAAAATTTACTCATTCAATCCCAGGAGTTCCAAATAATACTACAAATAAGAAAGAATAGGCGCAAAAATAACGCAAATATAGCGAGGGCGATTTTTGATTTCGTTTTTTTTTTTCGTTCAGAGTACCTATTTAGACCTTAATAACAGCATTTTTTTATTTAATAAATACTTCACGTTTGGCGTATTTTGTTCTGAAACGTCCTATTTACTCAAATAGGCACCTATGTCTTGGCAGATGTCAAACACTAGACTTATTTATATTTATTTCAATCCACCGCATCACTGAGGTGTATTTTATCAATAACGATTCATTAAAGGGTTATAGTACATCTCCCAATCAGCAATTTTTTTTTTTTTTTTTTTTTTTGAGGACATAGAATGACAAACATCAAATACAATCTTTATTATTTTTTCGCACAGACAATTTAATTTAATTTCAACATTTTATGCAGTTTCCTCAAAGAACCATTTTTATCACCAAAAATCGGAAAATTAAAATGTAAAATATTATTAATATTTAATTAGAAAATTTGTTTCATTTTAGTTTTTCTGAATTACGTTCTCGTAAATATTTATTAACCTTTAAGTGTTCGAATATTGTTTCAATTTGGAAACTGTCAGATTCAAGGAGGTTCTGTCTAGTTAAATGATGTTTTTACGTTGAATATTTTATAGTGAAATTCATAAATAATTACAAATGATATTGTTCGTGATTTGTGTCTTTGTCTGATAGAAATATTCGAAATAATGTTACTTCAATTGCCAATTCGTGTGTTTCTTCCGTTTTCCATCCTGAGAAGTTAAGATGCGATAGAAAAATATTTATATCATACATAATATATAATTTACAAAATGTTAAAATTTCTAAATATCTTTAAGTATTTGAAAACGGAGGTCTCAAAAGGTTAACGTTCTTAGATTCTTCTGTTATTAACAGAAAATCGTCAAGGACAAATAATTTAGATTAATAACAACTGATATTCTACGCGCCATTTAAATATCTACTGATAAGAATTAGGCGGGAAATGGCGATATCATACAGACCTGATAAGCTGAGAGACAGTTCCATCCCCTTGCTCCGCGCGTACTGGAGGGGCACGTTCAGAGATCTTCCGTGGAGCATGCGCAGTCACTCACTCTCTCGATAGTACATTCTCTCTCTATCTGCCCCATACTCTCTCGTCTTATCTTGTCCACTCTCTCTCTTTCCCTCACTCTCTCTCTAACACACACACTCTTTCTCTCACTCACTCACTCACCCTCTCCCTCTCCCTCTCACTCCCTCTCTCATGCACTCTCACACACACTCTCTCTCACTCTCTCACTCTCCTCTCCCTCTCTCTCTCTCTCTACTCATTTCTTCATTTTCACACTCCTGGCTGGTATCGTCTTCATCTTCCCATCCCCGTCCACCATCTCCCACCCCCACCATTATCCCTCCTGTTGACGTAGAACCCCTGCTCCTTGATACTAGCTCCAATATACGAGGGATCGTATGTCACAAAAATCTTGCACAGAAAGGGGGAGCAAGATGTCGGTCTAAATTTATATGAATGAGATAAAATTTTTATAGCTGTATTGTCTATAATATGTTTGCAGAACTGCTATACAAAAATTCTAAAGTCTTGATAAAAATGCCGACTCTTCGGAACTGCGTCATCTTAGCGTATTCCGTTCTTATCGGTAGTGTCATTTGGAAAGCCTCAAATTGAAAAATTTAATGTTGTGTTTTGATCCTACGTGAGAATTGTAAGCACGAGTAAAAAAGCAAAACAAAATGAACCAAACAGATTTTTGATGCCACGACAGAAAACTGACAGTACCCCACGCGGAAATTACTCCCTTCGCCCTTCAAATAGGAAAACACTGTTTGAAATATGTTTTTCATTTAATGATCTTTTTTTAGTAAAATGCTAATTTTACTGTAAAATTCAGTGACAAAAAACCCAGTACCAATTAAAAAATGTTCAAACGATCAAAACCGTCATTTTCGAATTTTAGCATCGATTTCTCTATCACAACTCACATACAAACCGAATTTGTAGAAAATTTAGATTAAAGTACGTTAAACTTTAGATTAAAGACGTAAGCGTTACGATTTTTTCGCGCAAATTTTGCCAAACGAAGTTGATCATTGCAATCTCACAAACTATTTTTGTTTCAAATTTCATTTATTTCCGTCCATTTTTGATTTGCAATTATAATATATATAAAATCAGACTCGTAACAGACCACAAGGCCCCAGAGAGGCAGAAGCCGTAGAGTTATCTGATTCTTTGGTCTCTGACATTATGGTCAGTACTATGCTCGGGCCGCCTGACCTTTCCCTTTGCCGGTACCCATTAATTATTAAATTGCAAAAATTAAACGCTGGGTGAGCATAGGGACGATCTGGGACCCCAAATCAAACCCTCCAATGAAGACTCAAGAAGATCTTATGTGCATATGGTTTTATATGCATATATATATATAGAATAGAATAGAATAGAATAGAATTTATTTGGCACAAGTACATTGACATTGCCAAGGATCTGGCCATTTTGTGTTAATGGTTTTAATATTTCATAATAATAATAATGCTAATAGTTTTTTTTTTTTTTTTTTTTTTTTTTTTTTTTTTTTTTACGGCGCATCTACATCTTGGCCATTAGCGCCGGGCTATCTATAGGTTTCCGCCCTTTTATAATGCCAACAGCACGTGGTCGGTCACCCATTCAGGTACTGACCACGCCCGACCTTGCTTAACTTCGGTGATCTATGGGAACCGGTGTATTCAACGTGGCTATGGCCGTTGGCGCTAATAGTAATACAATGTCCAAAATAAAGAATACTACTACAAAATTAGAAATAAAAATAAAGCTTGAACAATATAATCTAAAAAATATGAACATACCTATGTACAATAAATGTGAAAGTACATAAAATAATTATAAAATACTCATTAATAATAAAAATATATTATTTAACTTTACAGTACTATCAATATTTAGCATATTTTCTAGCGATAATTCGTCCCTGTTTTCCAAAATGTATGAGTGTAAATATTGTTGCCATTGAATTTTATGCTTTTAGCAGTGCAGCATTAGGTGCTTCAAACTACTGTAAATGTATCTATTGCACAACTCACATATTTCGTCAGATTTTATAGTAATGGTTTTATTTTTAAGGGATATTCTCGTATATTCACTATTGCAGACCCTTAATTGGCTTATATATATATAAAGCCATATGAGTGAGGAAGAGAGAGGGGAGGGGAGTAAGGAAGTGTATTTTAGAGATGTTTATGTTTCCGAGGAAGGTTGCCCCAAGGAAAACAGCCACAACCCTTCTAGATTTGCATCGGGCGGTAGAGCCATACGGTAATACAGCAGCCCGTCTCATTCCCTTCCATTCCGCTCTTCCCTTCATCCACCTATAACAAGGGGGATGGGAGTGCATTCTTTCCTGATTGTTTTTACCACCCCTCTGAGAGTTTTTATAAATATGCCCCAAGGTGGAACGATTTTTCGTAAACGAAACAAGAATGTATTCGTAAAAAATATCTAATTGTCAACTTGAAACGTTTATCAAAATAATATCCCCTCACGCAGGAGCTCCATGTCCAAGCATGTCCCTCAGCACAATAATCTACTTAAAATAGCCTAAAAAATAAATTCATATACTTAAAAAACAAACAGTCCGAAAGCTTACTGAATTCTCTTCAAAATAGGTTCTGATGTAATTTTTGATGGGGCGATCTTAATGGACGAAATAACTGCTTAAAAATTGGGTTCTTCTTTTTAACGTTTTTTTTATTTTGTGTGTTGAACATACTTATTAATTGGTTTTTGCTGTTGTTGTTTATTTAACTGCATTAAACAAAAAAATAAGTGTTTTAGTGAAACAAGGTAAGAAAATGAGAAACGTTGTTATAGCGTTTTCAAGAGCAAACTTTGAGAAAGTGGATTCAGTAACTTCCGCTTAGAATACAATCAGTTTCCTATTGTGGGGCTTAAAACTTTATATAACTTCTCTTTGAGATTTCATTGTATATTGTCCACGATAGATCAAAACGTATCAATAAATGCTTTTATTTCGTGAATAATGGCACTAGGGAATTACGGGAAATTCGTTAAGCTCACATATCTGACATCATGGCTCATTTATAGCCTGTCCAGATAAACCCAGGAGTTCAATTAAGCATGCGTGATCTAGGCGGAAATTTCTCCCTGCCCTCTTCCTTTTGTTCTGCCATTTGCAAAGCCTTTTAATAATCAAACACTTAACATGAATCACTATAAAAGCTGATTATGTCTCGTTTAGGAGCAGGAAGGGTAAATAATATTGAATATTTATCAATACTTAGCCAAAGCTAAGGCTGAAAACAATTTAAACTATAACCATGCCGAATTCACAAACCAGGTAACTGGGGTAACGGTTTAAAACTGATAAGGTTACAAAAGGGAGCTTTTTCGGCTATTTGTCGGGAATATAGGCCTCGCCCATTCCCTCCATCTATTTAAACAGGCTATAGTTTAAATTGTTTTTAGCCTTAGCTTTGGCTAAAACTTGATAATCATCAAACACTATCTCCCTTGCCGGACCTCTTAAAGCTTTCCCTGGTTCTAAACGAGACATAATCAGTTTTTATTGTGTTCCATGGAATATATCCCTCAAAATTTCGCGCATGCGGAATTTGAACTATTTCATCTAACTGAACGGTCTATAGATGAGCCTTATTATCAGATTGGTAGATAATTCATAGATTATCAAATATGTTCATCTGAAATCACGTAAATGAGTCTAGAGCTGCGCCCCTTACCGAAGCAGAAGAAATATTTAATCATGCCCTTGGTAGAAATCTAATCAGAACAGGACTTCGAATAGAATATCTTGATTGGGATATTTTCCCGAAAGGCGGGATATGATTGGAGTACAGGATTTGGCTTATTATCCCTGACCTATTTCAGCTCTTCACCAGTCCGATAATTCAGGAATATCACTTACAAAATTTATTCAGAGCAGGAGAATCTGAGTGGGGCAAGGAGAAAATTGTAGAGGTAGTCGAAGATTTTTGTTTTTCAATGTAATTTTTCCTTTCATATATTAAGTGAATAGTAATCGAATAACAATATTTGAGGGACTGGTTTTGTTCGTTCTCCATAAGGAGGTTACCCTTTTATGATGTTCACCTATTAATACAATACGGAAGTGCCGACGTGAAAATATCACGAAAATAACGGCAATGAAAATATATATATATATATGTATATGCCTGTTGGCTAGCAGACTGAAAATTGACGAAATTTAATACAAAAATATGTAATGTGATCGAAATGGTCAACTTCAACAGACTCCGTCCGGCAAAAAATGTTTTTTTGAGCGAAATTCCTGAAAAAAAATATTAACGCTTAAATCGTTAACGTCTCATTGTGAAATATGTAAATATAATTTTTGAATGATAAACATTCTGAAAGTAGCAGACGGGTCCAAGCAGTCCAGGCAACGAATGCTTGAAAACAGCTATAGGTAGGCATTTTTGAAACACAATTTTTGACTTCGTAACTTTGTTTAGGCTGGATAGGAGGTGAACATATCAAAATTCCACGCCCGTAGCCTTTGTGCCGGGGGGGGGAGGGGGTTTAGAAGGTCCCATTTTTCGGGTTTTCACTAATATCTTGGGACCCGTCCGTCCTAGCGACATGACCATTCTACAACAAATGAAAGCTTATTGAATTTCCTACGAGTTATATTTAGTAAAGTTATTCGAGATATCTTTAGTTTTCGAAATATCCGCTCATGAAAGTCTGTCATTTTGGGAAAAAAACACACTTTTCTCTATTCTCGACCGGATATCTCTTTAACGATGAACCCAAAAAATAAATTTCCGCTATAGGGTTGTAGGACATGCCATTCGCTTCAATAATATATATATATATATATATATATATATATATATATATATATATATAACTTTACTATTTTACGTATTTTTCTTCAAATGTGAAAACAGTTTTAGTGTTCATCGTAATATCTGGCAATAACTGACGACCAATGAACCGTTCAATTTCTCACCATTGCCAGCCAATGTATTGTCCAAAATATACTCCATTATGTAAATATAGGTAGTACTGGACGTATAAATGGCACAAAATATATAATTTTGGGCCACTGACCAGTTATTCACACCATGTTAGTGCGTATATAACGTTTGAAAGAAAATACGTAAAATAGTAAAGTAATATATATTATTGAAACGAATGGAATGCTCTACAACCCTATAAAAGATATCCGGTCGAGAATAGAACAAAGTGTGTTTTTTCCCAAAATGACAGACTTTCAAGAGCGGATATTTCGAAAAATATAGATATCTCGAAAAACTTCAAGGAATAGAACTTGTAGGAAATTTAATAAGCTTTCATTTGTTGTAGAATGGTCATGTCGCTAGGACGGACGGTTTCCGAGATATTAGTGAAAACCCGAAAAATGGGACCTTCTAAACCCCCTCCCCCCCGGCACAAAGGCTACGGGCATGGAATTTTGATATGTTGACCCCCTAACTAGTCGAAACAAAGTTATGAAGTAAAAAATTGTGTTCCAAACATTTCCACCTATAACTCTTAGTTTCCTGGGCTATTAGTCGCAAAATTTCTGATTTCACGATGAACACTAAAATTATTTTTACGTTTGAAGGAAAATACATAAAATAGCAAAGTAATATATATTATTGAAGAGAATGCAATTCTCTACAATCCTACAATCGTTATTTATAATTTTAGTGCATTTTTGAAGCGGTCAAAATGGGGATAAAATATGCGGCAAAAGTGTTTTTCCCCAAAATGACAGACTTTCAAGAGCGGATATTTCGAAAACTAAAGATAAATCTTTATAGAATAGAACCTGTAGGAAATTTAATCAGCTTATATTTGTTATAGAATAGCCATGTCGCTAGGAAGCAGGGTTTCCGCGATATAAGTGAAAACCGGAAAAATGGGACCTTCTAAACCCCCCTCCCCCCGGCACAAAGGTTACATGTGAGGACTTTTGATATGTTCACCTCCTATCCAGCCTAAACAAAGTTACGAAGTCAAAAATTGTGTTCCAAAAATGTCTACCTATTTCAAGCAATCGTTGCCTGGACTGCTTGGACCCGTCTGCTACTTTCAGAATGTTTTCTAATTCAAAAATTATATTTACATAATTCACAATGAGACGTTAACGATTTAAGCGTTAAGATTGTTTTTCAGGAATTTCGCTCAAAAAAAACATTTTTTGCCGGACGGAGTCTGTTGAAGTTGACCATTTCGATCCTCCCCCCCCCCCGGCACAAAGGCTATGGGCGAGGACTTTTGATATGTTCGCTTTCTATCCAGCCCAAACAAAGTTACGAAGTCAAAAATTGTGTTCCAAAAATATCCATCTATAACTGTTCGTTGATTGGACTGAAGGGCTAGCCTGGATTTTGGTGGAAAGACTGCAGTTGTCTTATTTTTGTACGTATATTGTGTTATTTTTGTATATATAATGTTACCTATCTGCTTTTTGGGAACAGCAATAATATCTATATATAGAGCTGACTTTGGAGAGAAAGAAGATGTATTCAACTTAAAATATTAATTTTTGGACTTGTCTAGTTTTTCTAGTGAACCCTTCAATTGTATTTTTTTTAATTGTAATTTTTTTCATTGAAACATAACAAGTAAATGTTAAGCATACTCTTATTACTTGTAGTTGTTAATATCGAAAGCGTGTTATTTCCGCTTACCTATTACTTGTTTCCTGTACATTGTGGTGTGTATATATCTAGGAATGCTTTTTATAGTAATGTTTTTACAGAGGTCGCTTGCATTTTTTACAAAATATCAAAACGGATAGGAACGAAAACATTCTATGAAGACTCAGTTCATGCGGTTTAGACTTTTATTTAATTTGAATGATCTAAGGTGGCTGATATTATATTAATTCATTCGGTTTGGTCGTGGTTAATAGAAGAATTAGAATGAGGTTTCGACCGCACAAACGTTTTATTCAGTAAAACATATTTACAGTGGAGGAGGTTTGAGCATATCTTCGTGGAAACAGCAATATGCCGTATGTACAAGAATAGCAATTTTCAGGAGAAACAAAATTCTGTTTCAATATGACTTTAAGCATTCAATTTATTTCTTAATTTAAATTAAATTATTCCGAAACATTATTTATTGCACTTTAGAAAGATAATTACTGCGGTCGATGTGGATTGGAAAGCACGAGGGAGAATGTGAGGCGAAGTGCCTCCATTGTACGGGTCCCCATCTGGCCTGGTTTTCCTCATGTCCGATATATAAAAAAGTCCGACTCGCAGGAACTGCGTCATCTTAGCGCGGTTCCAGTTCAATTTTTTTTTTTTTTTTTTTTTTTTTTTTTTTTTTTTTTTTTTACGGCTCATCTACAGGTAGGTCATTAGCGCCGACATCCAGGGTGTAGCGAGGAATTTCACCAGCGAGCCGTGGGATGATAAAATTCCTGCCGGAGGTTGGGAATCGAACCCACCATCTCCCGCTTAGGAATCCAAGGCGCTAGCCATTAGACCACGGGAGGCCCCAAATGTCGCAATTTTCGTTAACTTTTTCTCAGTTGTTGCTACTTGTTAAAGCCTTAACATTTGTAATTTTACTATAATTGAGTGCCTTGATAAAATAATCAATTTGATTAAATTTTATAAGTTAGGTTAGAAAGAACATGCATTTCCTTCAGGAAACAAGATCGACGTGAAAGTGATAAATTGAAGTAAAATGATATTATTGAGTATAAAATTAGATACTTTTAATTTTTTTATTGAAGAACAACTTTGAGTAATGTAAAAATTACTATAAAACTTGAAATGTAGCTACATACGACAACTTGAACTGATAGAAATTGTCGTGACCAAATATCAGGCAAATGTCAGATCGACTTGCAAGAGCGTGACACGCAGCTTCTGATTGGTTTACTGTAATAATACCTATTGCATGTTGTGCAGAGCAACACGTTGGGAAAAAGTTTTTTTTTTTTAAAATATGACATATTGCGGTTTCCAGGACCTAAGTCATATTGATGAGCATTCACCAGCCAACCAATCCCAATTGTACGATAGCGTACGTCAAGATGTGGTTTGACATCTGGTAGCGTTTTTCATGACCCACCCTGGAGATTGTGGGCTCAAATCCCCTGGTTTATTTCGTAAGTGGAAGTATCTGAAAACTTATGGTGTCTCGCATTCGGAGAAGGAACTTTTCCTGACTTAAGAAGTCTATTAGACGAAGCAGCAACGAGTTGGAAAATGACTCGTTGGCCTAGAGTCAGTGTAGTAAAACAGACTGTACTAAATGAGGCGTAAGACTATAATTAGACTGAGTGGGCGGGGGGCCTCACCCCCTGTTTCAAGACTCGGGGTTTCTGGACCCTCATCGGGTTTCCTCCCCTGACACCCCCACCCCCACCCCCGTGTTCTCCAACCCCTTCCACCACTCATCTTGATGACTAGAGGCATTCTCCTTCAGCTATGGCCTACAGCTAGGGGTGCTCCAGGGAGGGGTGTTACAGCATCGTCCTTTTTAAACCGTAATCCTACGAAGGAATATTGCGTTCCTTGCAAATACATTTAAAAAGTGCAACTCGCTGGAACTGCGTCATCGTAGCGCATTTTCGTTATTATTCCTTGTTTCGTTTGGAAAGCTTAGAATGGAAACAGTTAATGTTTTGATCATTCGTTTCAAACAATATTCAAAAATCATAAAAGACCTTTAGCTCTGCTTAAGTTGTACCTAATCTAGCTGACAATCCTCACATGAAATACTATTATGCTTCTAAATTTACCTAAATGTGTGCCATCTCTTCCATGTGCCATGTGTGCCAGGCTTAAGTGGAGGAATTTTGGGTGAAGCAGGGCCCCTCTGCCGCAAACAGGCTTGAAACACCAGCACACGTGCTGAAAAAGTGTGCCTACAACTCCCTTCTCGTCACCAGGCGGCACACAGTGATGCCAAACGACATTTCGTGTTTCCAAAAAGGGCTACAGCCTCTAAATCTTAACCGATTTCAATAGACCCTTCTTTAAATGAAAGCTAATAAAATTCAGAACAACTTTTTTAACTTTTTTATTAAATCACGTGTGAATAATTCACGAACTTTTAAAATTCAAATCCTGATTAGACTTGGAAAAAATCAAAATATATTCTCGAATCATTCAAAAATCGTATTATATCAATTAATCTCATTGTTGAATAAGGATAGATTTACGTTTTTAAGATGTCAGTCTGGATTTTTCCAAGTCTAATCAGGATTTGAATGTTTAATTTCAACAATATCAGTGCTGATGTTAAGTTAGAAAAATAAAAAATTATTTTATGCACAATTGTAAAAGTTGGTTCGTGAATTATTTTCACGTAATTTAATAAACAGGGGGTACACAAAACCATAAATCTGGCTTGACCATAGTTGGGCAAAAATAAGCGAGCGCTAAAAGATGACACCTTTTCGCTAATTTAGCGATACCGTAGAAACCCAGCGCTAATAATTAGCGCATAGCGACGCCAGGGCGTTAATCGCTAATTTATTTATGAAATGTTTAAATATCGTGATAGCTAACAGCTTTAGCTATAGTTACAACATTTTGTCATCTCAAAGTTCACTTCCGGTCTGCTCTGAGCAACTTCCAGGGGCATTCTACCTCATTAACCACTTCCGGTTGCTCAAAATGGCTTCCGGGTCGCCCAAATTATCCCTGGACCATATCCGGTTGAAACTTGGCTACTTTGACCTCTTCCTGTTTCACTTCCGGTTGCTCAATATGGCTTCCGGGTTTTCAAAATTATATCCGGACCGTTTCCGGATGAATCTGGGCTATTTTACTACTTCCGGTCACACTTTCGGGTGCTCAAAATGGCTTCCAGGTCACTAAAATTATATCTTGACCGTTTCCGGATAAATCTGGGCTATTTTTACCACTTCCGGTTTCACTACGGGTCACTCAAAATGGCTTCCGGGTCCCTGCTGGTTCACTTCCGGTCTATCATAAGAGCCCCGAAAGCCCAGGGATGCTTCCGTAAATGACCCAGGGATGAAATATAATGACCCGGAACTAAATGGGAGAGACCGGAAGTAATCCAGGAGCGAATTTTGAATTACCCTAATTTGGCTCGGATCCACCCAGTTACGTCTGAGTGTAAATTTTGAGAGACCGGAAGTAACCTAGATTAAGAAGGGTTGGAGGGTCCATTGTCCGTGAATGACCGGAAGTGAGCCAGATCGAAAAGGAGTTACGCAGCGAGAGGCATGTCGACCGGAAGTAATCGACATTGACATTGATTTGATCGGAAATCATCTAAAGCGGAAGTGGAACAGGAGTGAGGTAGAATGCCCCTGGAAGTTGCTCAGAGCAGACCGGAAGTGAACTTTAAGATGACAAAATGTTGAACTATAGCTAAAGCTATTAGCTCTCACGATATTTAAAAATTTCATAAATAAATTAGCGATTAGCGCACTGCCGCCGCTATGCGCTAAGTATTAGCGCTGGGTTTCTACGGTATCGGTCAATTAGTGGAGAGGTATTAGCTTTTAGCGCTAGCTAATTTTTGCCCAACTATGGGCTCGACTAAGTTGTTCTAAATTTAATTACCTTTCATTTAAAAAACAGTTCCTTGCAATTGGTTAAGATTTAGAGGCTGTAGCCTTTTTTGAAAGAGGAAATGTCGTTTGGCCCCACTGTGTGGTACCACAATGTTATAAGAAAATCCAAAAACCTCTGAAAAAAAGTCCGTCACGCAGGAGCTGCATAACTAAGCACTTTACTCAGAATTTGGGTAGTGTAGACTGCTTTCCAGAACAATTTGCTTAAAATATCCTACATAAATAAAATAAAAACGTGAATAGTTCTCATTTTGTAATGAGTAACTGATCAATTATTAAGTTGCATCCAGAGTTATGTTTACACATGGTACCTACTACACTACGTAATAAATACAAAAATCCTCATATTATCGTATTTTGATCTAACGCAGGAACAGGATACAGTCACTCTAGTGGTAGAAAGCGCTCCTTGCGGCGGCTTTGTGAACCTACGTCCGCCGGCTTTTCTATTCAAATATATTACAAATTAAACCCCCGCTTTCCGATTGACCGATTCAGCTCATTTTTACAACACTTCTTTCTCATGAGTTACCCACGACGTATACCGTGTTTCGTTACAATACAGCAGAAATTACGACCGTTATGAGTATATTAGGAATTTGGGTCCGGAGTAAACCCCCCCTTCTAATGAACCGATTTAGTTTATTTTTGCAACACATATTTACCTGTAGATTACCACTACGAATACCGAGTTTCGTCGAAATATACCAAAAATCACGGCTGGTAGTGGCGAATTGGTATTGTGGGTCCGGAGTAAACCCCCCCTCCTAATGAACCGATTTCGTTTATTTTTACAACACATATTTACCTGTGGATTATCACTACGAATACCGAGTTTCGTCGAAATATACCAAAAATCACGGCTGGTAGTGGCGAATTGGTATTGTGGGTCCGGAGTAAACCCCCCCTTCTAATGAACCGATTTAGTTCGTTTTTATATCTCACTTTTCTCTCTATATTAACACTACGAATACCAAGTTTTGTTGAAATATAACAAATATTACGGCTGACATAGTCAAATAAGTGTTTTGCGTTCGGGGTAAACCCCCCCTTCCGGTGGACCGACTTTGGTGGTTAACGAACTCGTTCAATCGCTTGCTAATTGAATGCTATATACCATGTTTCGTGACGAAAAACCAAAAACTCTGGCCGCTATCGTGTTAACAGACACACATATATATATATATATATATATATATATATATATATATATATATATATATATATATGCATATATTTATAGATATATATAAATTTTAACGGGGGTCATTTTCGGTGTCTACTAGGTAGGATCGATAAAGATTTGAAGAAATTTTTCAAAAATTCCGTCATGAGTCCAACCTCAATAGCTACTTTCCTTCGGAGGAAAGTGCTAAAAGGACTATGCATGTTTGGACGAGGACTCGGAGCGTTCAACTAGAGTTATTGATGCTTTGTCATTTTATAAGAAAAGTAGAAAAGCTTTAATAGTCGACCCTACGGCGAGATACGAATGTAATGATCTTGACCACGCCTCAAAAGTCGACAAAAAAAAAAGAGAATGCAATTTATGAAAAATGCATCCCTTACGTTAAAGAGAAATTCTTAGAACCTTACCGAGAAAGGAATTTCGAGGTAAGAGGGCTTTGATTCTGGCAAGGGGTGCTATTCCGAGGACTACAGCAGAATTCTTCCAAGAGTGCGACATCGAATTCGATCATTTGCACAAACTGGCCGAGTCGGACTTATAATTTACTATGAATGACTTACAAGGATGTGTCCGATACGAAACCTTGTCAAAATCACTTTTTCTCCCTGTATACCGTGTTCAATTTTCCAGGCCTTCCTGGTGTCCTTCTTTTTATCTTATTATATATATATATATATATATATATATATATATATATATATATATATATATATGTATATATGTATATACATATTCTTACATTATCTGAGTGAGTAATTAGTAAATGATGAACTCTATTAAATGATAAGTGACTAAGATGGATGGATTGGGTGTTAAAGGGCAGAAAACATCTAGGTCCTCACCGCCCTGAAGTGTAATGTTAGAGAGTCGTGTATATGTCGTGAAAGGGTTAGTAATTTTGTGTTTAGGACAGTGCATGACAATGAACTGTTTTTTTTTTTTTGATAACTTGTATTCAATTTTCTTTTTTAACTAATATCATTGCTTACTACTAACTTACTAGGTAATGGAACTATTTGTACTAAAAGTAATACTAATATACACTATAGCACTATCAATACAAATAATATACTACATAACAAATAATAGACTACATAACCATATTAATATTTACATATTTATTTTTCCCCCTCTTGTATAGTTTTTTATTTATTTATTTTTTATTTATTTTTTTATTTATTTATTTTTTTTTATTTATTTTTTTTTATTTTGTATTTATTATTTTTTTTTGTTTATTTTTTTTTCCTTTATGTATAATTTTATTTGTTATCTTTTTTAATACATGTATTTTTTTTATGTATATATTTTTTTTCCTCTTTTGTAATTTTTTATATATCAATTTTTTTTTCACTAAAACACTAACTAACTAATACAAACTAAGTAACTAATAAAAACTAAAACATAACTAATACAACTATTTGTACTAAAAATAATGCTAATGTAAGCAATACTAATACTAAAACTATACTACATAACAAAATTTATAATAATGCCAATTCTAAATTAAACTAGCACACGTATATACACAAGTGACTAAGAGATATGAATGATCACCTTGGATTGCATTCGTGTTGAGGAAGAACGTTCAAGGATCTCGATTTGATTCTCGGCCAGAGAAAGTTGGTTTCTCTGCAGGTGTTATTGAAAGGCATTCTTGCACAATTACGGTCTTAATTGCAGATTCAGTAATCTCTTTACAAATGCGTTGATTCATATCTCTTTATCTGTGCATCCTTCCGGGAATTGCATAGAGGATAATCTAGGAAATTGTTATCAGATAGCACTGATAACGGGAAACGTGATAACCCTGAAGAGATTAGGGTAGTTCATGAACGAATCGAATCAAAACAATAAACCTTTAACTATCAATATGAGATGGATAATAGCAGTATGTTCCTATACTTCTATATTTTCCCAGCCATTGTAAAACATTAGGCGTTTACTATATCATTTGAAATATTAAATGAATGACATTAAATATTTAAAAACAAAACAAAACACTTACAGTTGTAACAAGTGATCACTGCTAACAGTGAGGCTGTAAATATTCAATCACATTCTATAGCTCGTTCTGTTAGATGGAATAGTTCATATCCCGCATGCGCGAAATTGTGAGGGAAGTATTATGTCTCTATTAGGACCAGCGAAGGCTTTGGGAGGTCAGGAAACGTAGATAGTTTTTAGTAATGTTTGGTCAATATTTTACTAAAGCCAAGTCTACAACCAATTTAAACTGTAGCCTGTTCAAATAGATGGAGAGAATGGGCGAGGCGTATATTACAAAGAAATAGCGGGAAGAACTCTTTTTATAACCTTATCAGTTTTTAACCGTACCCCAGTCGCCTCACCTGTAGACTAGGAATCGTTCTAGTTTAAATTACTTTTAGCCTTAGCTTTGGCAAAATATTAATAAAAATTAAACACTATCTTCCTTGCTTAGCCTCTCAAAGCCTTTTCTGCTCCTAAACGAGACATAATCAGTTCTTATAGTGATTCGCGTTAAGTCTTTGAAGTACTTTTTAAATGGTGGGACAGAAGGGAGAGGGCAGGGAGAAATTCCCGCTCATACGTTCGCACCTGCGCAATTGAACTCCTGGGTTAATCTGGACAGGCAATAGCTCCTGATGAGGCATTAAAGGTAGGAAACATGTCGAGCAAGAACTTATAAATTATTATTATAAATCACGCATTTACATTTGTTGAACTTTCGAGTTTAATAGAGTCATTTGTCAAGATTTTTTTTTTTTAATGAGATGGAGACAGTTAGCCTTAGCGGTGATAAGAAGTCAAGGGTAGTTGGGATTCGGCTAGGAGAAAAAATCATAAGATCTTCAGGCAGAAATCTATATTGGACGTTTCGGCTGCACTTTAGCGGCCTTCAGCACTAAAACATGGCTAGGGCCGAGGAAGAATAAGAAGACATTCAGGTGACAATGTTTAAATTAATTAATTATTTTGTTGATAAATTTAACTGTTTCAAAACAAATCTCTTAAAATGAAGTAGTGCTCCATTATTTACTGCTAGTGAATCTTACAGATTCCCAGCGGTGGTCAAGCATTCCTTTACTCATTCAGCCTTTACTCACCCCAAAGGATCCTCCCGACCTACTACTCAAGTCGGGTTGAGTGAATTACTAATGCACCTACAATAGTAACTCCTTGCAGGAATACTTCACTTCTTAGGTCTATATTTATATAGAGAAATGTTATTAGTTACAAAATATATTTCAAAGAGATTTAACGAGTTAAAGAAATATAATTAAAATTGTATGTTTCATAATTAGAATTCCTTGGATAATCATAAGAGTTTTACTACTAACATGGGGAGTAAACGGTGGTGGGGTCACCAATCGGGCCCATTTTTTTCTGGTGATTCTGCGTCGAAAAATAGTCTTCAATTGTCTGACCGTTTCGTCCAATATGACGTTAGGAGCTGAGAAATAAAATAAAATATCTTCCCATCGGTAAGCCCATATTGTTATTCTTATATCTAATCTAATATGTAATCTGTTATTCTTATATCTGTTTTCCTAATAATCCAAACACTTCTAGAGCACATTGTTCTTCTATATATTATGTTCTAGTATTTTATGTTTTGTCTTATTCCATAAATATATGTATGTATATATGTATGTATATATGTATGTATATATGTATGTGTATTTGTGTATGTAGGCATATATATATATATATATATATATATATATATATATATATATATATATATATATGTATATTTCAGTATTACATCCGTCCTACTTGTTTTTTACAGCCCTGATGAAGGCTTGAAGTTCAAGCCGAAACGTCGGCACAATAAAACCATTTTTATGATAAAATGTAGTTTTATTAAATAGCAGTGACCGAACCCCGACAATCCCTACCTTGCATCATCTACGGTCAACGATCTCCTCTCAATAAAATAAAATAGGTTGAAAATGCAATATTTTATAACTCCAGTTTGCGAAATAACATCGACTTGATTTTTTCATTAAATAATTTGTTTTAGAGAGTAGGTTAAATAAAAAATACAATGATTAAACAATAATTTCTATTCCGTCAAGTAAATTAAAAAAATATGTTTACGTTTACAAGTAAACATGCATTATACATTTTATCACGCCAAAAATAATAGAATATTCAAAATCAGCACCCCTAAAAACACTAATATTGAAAATATTATAGAAAACAAAAAATAATAATTTTTTGCAGTGCGAATGAGCCTTAAAATTTTTAAACGAAAAATTGACATGACGTTTTGAAATTCATTACCTCACCTTCAGATAATCCGATTTTTACGTACTTGGGCTCGTTGAATAGATGAGAGCTTTCTTTTTCGAACCTAATACATTCTTTCTAATCACAATATATCCCTATATCCCCCTTGTAAGTAGGACTACGATAAAGAGAAATATCATAAAAATGCAAGAAGCAACAACAGATCAAGAAGTGGAGGATTTTCACCGGAGTCTGCAAGTAATAATGGAAAAATAATCAAGCTAAGGAATAATTAACATAGGTGACTGGAGGACAAATTGGAAGAGATATTAGAGAGAAATGTATGAGATATGATGGTTTTCGAAAAAGGAACGATGTGGGAAATAGACTTACTGAATTGGCAGGGAGGATTAGGTTTTACATACTTTTTTTTTTTTTTTTTTTTTTTTTTTTTTTTTTTTTTTTTTTTTTTTTTTTTTTTTTTTTTTAACGGCGCATCTACATCTTGGCCATTAGCACCGGGCTATCTACAGGTTGCCATCCTTTTCTAATGCCAACAGCACGTGGACGGTCACCCATTCAGGTACTGACCACGCCCGACGTTGCTTAACTTCGGTGATCTACGGGAACCGGTGTATTCAACGTGGCTATGGCCGTTGGCGGTTATACATACTAAATAGGTTTTACAACAAACTTGCTCAGAGTAAATGAACGTAGGGTGCACCAGTTAGGGGATTCAAATCTTAACATTATTGCGTCTGAAACGTGGGAAAATGTCTAAACGGAACTTCCGGATTACGCTATAAAATCAACGTCATAAGCGGGAATTCTTCCAATTGTGGGGGAGAGGGGAAGTAACGCCCTAAAATACTGGAAAAATTTACCAAGTGTAAATTAATTGTTTTAAATAGTTTGTAAATCTTGGGTTGTCAACTCAACTAAAAATTTGGAAAGTGAAAGAATTAAAAGAACTTGTTTTAATAACAGACGTTTCCTGTGGTTGTATATTTTGTGAAATATCTCAAAAGCAGTTTACAGATTCGTAGTTAGCGGCAGGTCAACACGAAAAAGCTTTATATAGTTTCTATCACTTTTAATAAGTTTCAATAGGAACGTTTTAGTCGGCTATAAATACTTTTAGGAATAAATTGAGTTTTCAACAGAACTAGGCTTCATGAACGCGAATCAAGTTTGTTTTATATGTTTTACTACCCCGTCAGGCATACAAACACCAAAATACTGGCAGCAGACCAACAAGTATGATTGGCTACTGAAGACTTAACCATCTAAAAATAGAACTTTTTACCAAAACCTTACGACACAAACTAAACATAAAATTACAAACAAATGGTGAGATGATTGGACAAACATGGCAACTGATAACAAACTGCGAAACATAAAAAGAAGGACAAAACAGAAGAGAAGACGTAGTAGTAACTAAATTCAGATTAGGGCAAGAATAATCCGTGAAACACATACAAATAGAACGCCAACAACGTCAAAATACAGACTTACCAATTGACGTGTACAAATTACTTACTGGAAGCAGTCAACATGCAGCAAAAATATATACACGCTAATTTGAAGCATCGTTGTTTCCATGATCTATCGGTTCTGTGCGTGAAATGTTCTATTCGCCACTTCCGCAATGCGTCATGTGGTCAACCTGGGTCAACCATACATAAAGATGGAGAAAACGCACTATGGAATTCAATTTGAACTTAAGTTTCCTCCCAAACTGCAATAAATCCATATAACAGCCTAGAAAATCCCCAGGAAAAGGAAGAAGGACTCCAGCTGTTTCCTTATTAAAGACCAGAATTCATGGAAGGGATCCTGCAACATTTATTTAATAAGGGTTGCTCTGATTTCTTTTGCTTCTTTATTCTACGTTCTGAAGAAAACGCTTCTTTAAAATGAAAACAAATAAATTTACAATTAATCATTAAATGACCCTTTCCTGAAATTTATGGAATTATCGAATAAGGCGGAAGGTCAATAAAACTACGCCTCACAATTTCACAATTTTTATTAGAGTTCCCTACATGTTTCACACCATTTTGGCGCCTCTTTAGGGGAATATACTTAAAACATTACTTCAGCCTCAACTTCAAAAGGAGAACCTTTAACTAGCAGGGCCTCGTCTAGACTGGTCATTGACTGAACGAATCCAATATGGTGCCAAATATTCAGCTGATCGATAATAGATATGACAGATTATCAATCAGCTGACTATCTGACACCATATTGGATTCGTTCTATCCTGGGGATTCTCAGACTAAGCCCTGAGGAAGCTGGCAGTATGACTAGAGAAACGTCGGTAACGACGTTAGTGACACGGTCAATACCAGAAGACTATAAAAAATGTCCCTAGTAAAAAATGTCGTTGTTCATATCCTTGTAAGAACACCAAAAGGGTTTTCAGCAGAATTTTATTTAAATTTTTCTTTTTTTGCACCAAAAAAATGTGCCCTGGATTAGTAATTTTTCTGAATCTGTGAAATCAAATTATAATAAAATTGAATGAGATAAAAAAAAAAAAAAAAATACGTTCTGTAATTTTTTTAATTCAACTTACTCTAGCCCCTTCATTAGATCAGTCAGTAATTTTAGACTGCACAACAGTTCTACGGGGTTGCCTACTAAGAACAATAGAAGGGATTCAAATTATTTTATGAAATACAACCTCCTTCCAAAAATCGTACATTTAAAATTCATTCCACTCCTTGACACTAGTCAAGTAGGTAGTGACCTCACGTTCTACCTTACCTTTCTGCCATTTTGAAGGATTTGGCTGTCGAAGACTTCAGATATTTTGCTACGAATTGTTGCGACGAAAATGAGCAATGTCTTTGTAGGGCATTTTGTTTTATGACAATAGTTTATTGATTTTTTTTTTCTTTTTTTTTTATTGTTCAACCAATTGGTTGTTTAACATAAAAAATTGGCGGATGGCCAAAAAAAAAAAAAATAAAAGACTAAAATATAAAATTATAATATCAATTCATTCATTAAAATATTTCTCTACTTAATCCTCCCCTTAGCATTTGGGGTTAACCGCGGGACAACATTAAATAAAAAAATCATATAAGTTTGCTGTTAATTGAATATATAACTATCAAAACTATATACATTTATCTTTTACTAGCTGTTATTATACCTACCTTCTTCTAGAAAAGTAAAAATAAATCAGAAACGATATAAGTAATATTAAAATTTGAAAACGCAAATCTGTAACTGTTCGGGTTCACAGTTTCGAACCCGTGACCTCCGAACAACATTTTGACTTACTTTATGACACATCCCGGATAGCCTAAGACCTTATTGAGACTTACCTGTGTGCAAAGTTTGGTGTGGATTTGTATTTGGAACAAACAGACAGACAAGCAGACAGACAACCATCTGATTTTTACATATACAGATTTTATCTATATGGATTAACATAAGTTATTTTAGACAAATAGTTTATAATTGCAGCAGAATTTACCCATCTTGCTGAGAACTTACACACATTGCCAAGGCATTGTATAAAATGCCATGTGTTATTCTATAGAATGCCTGTTGCTATTTTGGCATTGTATAAAATTATAAAGGCTTTGAGATTATTCAATACACTTTTCCTAGGTAATGCAAATAACTCTAAATATTAGTTTTTTTAGTATGACAAATAATTTATTTTATATAGTGCAAATTAGCCTTCATCAAACTAAGATTTGTTAAAACAAATAACAATTAAAAACATGCAAAGTTTAATAAAGTTAGATTGTTATTTACATACTTAGACCTCCTTGTTGCAGCAGGGCTGAGAATTGTGACTATTAGAATTGCGTTTTCTTTGCTTCTTTACACATTTACACTTTTTACTCTACTCTTGCTTAAACTTGTGGGTTGGAAGCTTGGGCCACAACTAAAGCAGAAGACTTATGGGTTGGAAGCTTGGACCACAACTAAAGCAGTAGACTTATGGGTTGGAAGCTTGGACCACAACTAAAGCAGAAGACTTATGGGTTGGAAGCTTGGACCACAACTAAAGCAGAAGACTCAAGAATGTTGGCTTTTAAAAGATATATACTTAGAAGGATCTCTGGTCCCGTTAGAGATGGGGATGGTTGGAGGAGACGGAAGAATGCAGAGTTTTATCGGTTATAGCTGTTACCCAGTGTACCATGCTACACCAACTTTATATTATATAGTTGTAAGGAACAAACATACAGCTGGTAGATTTTTTTCACCTTGCCTATGACACTTCCCGTATCAAGACCTACCTGTGTGCCAAGTTTGGTCAACATCGGTGAAACGCTGTGGATTTGTATAAGGAAAAAACAGATAGACAAAAAGCTGACAGATGGTTTTGACCTAGCCTATGACACTCCCCGTATCAACCCCTACCTGTGTGCCAAGTTTGGTCAAAATCGCTAAAAAGCTGTGGATTTATATGATGAACGAATTGAATGGCTTTTTCTTTTTTTGTTCCACAATGTAGTATCCTTATACTGTGGGAGTTCATTTAGGTTCTGCAGGTTCCATCTTCCAACACTGCCTGCATTACAATCAAAGTAATATACATTTTTTTTTTATAATTTTTTTTAAGTATAATAATAATAACATTAAAATAGAGAAATATGATAGCGCAATGATAACAACTATAATAATAATACAAATAAAAATAGTAACAATAATATTGAAAAAGAAACAAATTATAATATCAAAATTATAAATTAATTGAAAGAAATACAAAAAAAAGAATGAATATAAATGAATCAAATAAAATGAAATAACTGATTAATGAAAAGAAAACGTCCGTTCTTGCAATGGCTTATTCTTGCGCTTGTTAAAACAAAATTCAATCAGGATTGTGGTCATGAGAAACTGTTCAATTATTTACAGCAGCATTATTTTTCAAAAACATATGCACTACTTTTCTCATTTGTTCCGATACTAAACATAAAGGTATGAATTCTGTATACGCACTTTTCATAAGATTATATGATATAATAATAAAAAATAATGATTTGTCAAAATGAAATTATTTACAGTGATAATCCATCGTCTCAGTTTAAAAATATATATATATGTCAAGATTGCTTTACATACATTCAGAAAAATTTCACAAAAAGTTTTAGCGGAAATATTTTACTACAGCTCATGACAAACGTGTAGTAGATAGGGTGGGAGAAAGAGTAAAATCCTTGGTCTCTAATGGAAGTTATGAGCAAATCTGAAACTAAAAATGTAAAAAACTCAGTAGAGTTTGCTAATGTTGCATCTAGTTTAATGACAAACACTACAATTCTGCGTATGAGCCAAGTAGATATTGAGCCTGCTATAAGTTCGGACAGTCCATGGGTTACTGTTAAAGACATAGTTTTTATTAAGCAAATGCATGTGATAAAATGCAATTCGCAAATAACAAATTCAACTATGGAAAACAAACTGAAGCCAGCAAGTTAACAGATCAAAAACTTAATGTTTCAAATTTTAATGTTAGTTACTGGTGTGCAGTTACATGTGATAAAAATTAAGTTGTATTTCATTTTATATTGCCCAGCAAACCCTTCACTGAAGTAATGAATGTTTTGTACATGTAGGTAGTTTTCATTCTGAATAGCTTTGGGTTATTTTTTATAGTTTTTAAAATTAAATCGCTGTACTATAAAAAGTAATATATTGTTAGCTAACATTTTAATTGAACAATTTTTTGTATTTAACGGAAAAAAAATTAAAGAATGAAAAAACCATACATTTTATTTTTTCATGTAATAGTGTATACCTTTTAGAATAATAATAAAAAAATATTTTAGTGATTTTCTTTTTATCGTTTGATGATATTCCACTTAGTGTGGAACGCCATATTTAATTTTTACAAAATGCATTTTACCACTTCAGGATTTTTCCAGAACATTTGTAATTACTTTATGCTTATATTATTTTTTTTCTGGCTTCCATATTTATTGAAGTATTGTCATAGAAAATTTCATCAACATTGGTCGATAGGTATGATTTATATTCTAGAACTAAGTGCACTTCCTTTGTACAATCGATGATAACTGCAAAATTTGAAATACTTTAGCAGAGCATGAAATTAAACTATTTGAGATTGAGAAAAACTATTTTATATTCTTACTTATATCCATGAAAGGAATGAACATGCCAAGTTTCATTAAAATCTTAGATCATGGGTGTCAAATCCTATTTTTTTGGGTTGATTTGACATGGAATGACCCAAATGTTTAAATATCATGTCACACATAGATGATTTTAGGAGGTACGTTTAAGAACTAAAAGTATTTAAATTATTAAAGTTCTGTGCAGGTTAATGGTTTATTGTTGAAGACGTAGTTTATGTTAAGCAAATGCATGAGATAAAATGCAATTGACAAGTACAAAAAAATTAACTATGGAAAACAAACGGGAAACTCCAAATCAACAGATCAAATACTTGATATTTCAAATTACTTACTAATATATGATATTAATCCAAAATCTGAGAATATAGGGTTATAATTTAGATAATCACAACATTTTTCAACTGATCAAAAACTTAATATTTTAAATTACTTATTAATATATATTAGTCAAAATTCTAAGAAGGCTATAATTTAGGTAAACACAAATATTTTACTAAAACTAAAAAGTTTTGGAAATTAGATAAACAAACCAAACTTAAAAAAAGGATAATGGTTAATGGCTTCTAGGATCTCAGTGTTGCTCTACATTTTCATCAGAAATTAATAAAATTGATCTTATATGATATTACTTGTCCAAATCTTGAGAATATACGGCTATAATTTAAATAAACATACAAAGGTTAAAACTGAAAAGTTTTGTTCGCAAAAGAAAAACTTTTCGCAAAAAAAGAAGAAAGTTTTTTTAGCTTGCTAATCTCCACCTAGGCAACACTGGAAAGAAAATTACTATTTCTGAATAATTCATTCTTCTTTAATTGACAATTTGGAACTCGTTACTTCCGAACTGTGAAGCCTAAAAGATTTTATATATATATATATATATATATATATATATATATATATATATATGATTAAGTAATGATGTAAAGTCATCAATGAGTTATTCTAATTATCAAGAACATCAACAAATAAATTTGAGACAATATTCAAAATGGCTGTCAGAATATGAACGGTTCAGTGTAGCCAATTTTTCTTGAACAAAACTTTTGACCAAATTACGAAATTTGACTATTTTGACCTAGCCTAGGAGATTTCCCGGATCAAGACGTATCTATGTGCGAAGTTTGGTCAATATCAGTCAAACGATGTGGATTTGTATAAGGAACAAACAAACAGAAAAACAGACACGTGATTTTTGTATATATAGATATGGGGATATAGATGATGCCAAATTCATTAAGATTGGAAGGGTTCGCTGGGCAGGCCGTGTGGCGAGAATGGGGGATAGCGATCTGACCAAGAAGATACTGATTGATGAGAGCCTCGGAATACGGGGAGATGGGAAGATGCTGTCAACACAGATGCACGAGACCTGCTGGGAGCTAGGAACTGGAAGCTTCTGCACAGGACCGAGCCATCTGGCGGTGGCCCAGGCCCGGTGAAGGGTTGTTGTGCCGAATATGATGATGATGATGACTCTGTTCTTGCTTGAACACTATAGTTCACATAACATATATAGTTTAGCCGGTTCCTGCGTGCCGGACTTTCCTAGAGTCGACAGAATATACTGCTATATGACATTTTGGTGGTAATTTTCTATATTTACATAAATTTCGGAACCAAATGTAACTTTTATAGAATGATCATTCAAGCATTTAGAAACCTAAATAGAATTTTCGATAAGGTACTTCTAAAAAAAAAATGTAACTATGGAAGTAGACAGTTTCATACTATAAACATATTTTAAAATAAATATTTTTCTTGTTAAAACTATCCATGAATGGTGAGAGATATCCTGGATGAAACCATTGTTCAGCAACGAAAATATCAAGACTAATATCAGGGAAAAAGTTAATCGACATGTCCCAATAACCTGCCCCTTGTGCAAGCATCAACAACACAATAGAACATTGACCCTGATGCAGCCACAGGCAGGGCCGAGTGCATTCTCCAAGGATCCTTGCGGGTAAAGCCGTTTGAAACATATAGGATTGTTATATGCTAAAATGTAACCACAAGTTAAACTGAGAACAAAAGAATGTGTTTCCTGAATAATGTTTGTCTAGAACATTTGTTTTGGGAAAAATCTTATGAAAACTACATTTATTTTCAATATTCTATCGTGACCAAAGTCTATCAGTGGTCAACTACTGACAACACCAAAACAACTGAAGGCAAAGATGCTTCTTGTTTCGGAAGATGAATCAACTCCTGATGGACCTTCAACATCTTTCTTAAACATGGAAAAATCCGTGAAATGTTTATTTTGTAACAGAAAACATTTAGGAAGACGGAAACGCTATGTTCTGTGTGCAGAAGGGCCATGCACACCGATCACCAAAATATGTTAAATGTTAACGAGTCTCAACGTATTTCTGTAAAGTTCCTATTTTTTTTTATGGCTTTTGATCTTTGTAGTTTGTTGTTCGTAAAAAATACTTTCAGTTTAGTAAAATTTTTACAGGATAATTATTTGGTGTATGAACAATATTGAGTTTTAGGATTTCCTAGCTATTTTGTGAATTAATTAATTAATATTCGGCAGATTTACTCCTGAATTTATTTCTTGATGTTCCTGCTCTATACGTTGCTCTTGCATAAAAAAGAAAAAGAAAAAATTGAAATTGATTTATTTTATATATTTTCAAAGTATGGGGTGAAATTTACCCCACGTTGTCATTAACGTCAATGGTAGTGTTAATCCATGGCAAACCTTTATCACATCTGATTCTTGGTAATCTGAAGGCCGAATAGAGGAAAATCCATATGAAAAATCTGAAAAAATGCATGCGTATGTTTTTGAGGTCCCTGAGCCCGAATCCGTAGTTTGTTTGATCTTTACGCCTTTCTTAAAGGTCATTTCAAGGTCATATAGAGCAAAAACGTTGAAAAAAGTCATTCATATGACTTCGTCCGAACCCGTAGTTTTACGTTCACACGTCTAATATACGACTGTAGACAAACAGCACATATACGAAAAGAAATTCAAAAACACCTAAAAAATTGGCTCATAAGCCCTAAAGCCCTTTATCAAAACCATATTTGTTACTTAAAACGTTTTGCCAAGAGCATATCTGATCTGAGAGAGGAGGCAAAGCTATGGAGACAGGGAAAATACAGCATTATCTTGTTATTTAAGTTTCGGCATTAAGACACATTGTAGTTAAGTTTTGTAGTTTCTTTCTTTAAATTAATTTTTCATGTTTTAATCATTTATTATTATATATTAAAAAAAACTGTAACAGTTGCACTTAAAATGCATAAAAATGCATGGGATGTGCAGAACAAACAATAAACTCCCACATCGTAGGGTTACTTCGATGTGGAAATATATATTAAAAAAAAAAGAACCCGTAGTTTGATTGATACGCACTGCCTCTCAGAAAATGAATTTTTGAATGAATTTCTTCTACGATTTTTAACTATTTGGCCTTCAAATCACCTCTAGGAAAATGCATGATGTGAAAAAAAACTCAGAGACCTCAAAAACATACGCATGCATTTTTTCAGATTTTTCCTAGGCTTTGTTTCTCTATTGTTAATCTGATGTCATGAAGTTTAACCAACCCACTAATACCCCAAAACCCCAAAATCACCATTCCGCTCGGAGGTTTTTTTAGATCAAATGTAGACCTGTGTTATCTATAGAATACTACCATTGTTTTACTAATTAATACATCACAGCCACCAGATTTCCTAAAATTAAAATACCATAAATAAAAAATATTGTTAAACAATAAGGTGTGTATTGAAAAAAAAAAAAGAAACAATGGTTGTACTGGGGTTTAAATGCAGACAAAATAGTATTAGTATATCATACATTTTTTTTTAAATTTTAATCATTTAAAATTAAACTCAAGCTATTATTTTTTATAACAATAAAGGAGGGGCCTCCCGTGGTCTAGTGGCTACCACGCTGGACTCATAAGCGGGAGATGGTGGGTTCGATCCCCACCGGTGCCAGAAATTTTCTCATCTCAGGGCTCGCTGAGAAAATTCCTGGCTGCACCCTGGAGGCCGGCGCAAATGGCCAAGAATTATGTCGATGTGCCGTAAAAAAAAAAAAAAAAAAAAACCAAAAAAAAAAAAAAAAAAAAAAAAAACATAAAGGCATCATTCCATTGATTTAAATTATCTCAAGAATACGTAAAACTATTTTAAATTAAGTTTCTCTCATTACTTCCTAAGGAGAGCAGGTAATTGGTGCTCTAGAGAAGCCTTGAAGGACACCATTCCAGTATATAAACCTCAACACTCCAGCATGCAGTACAGTCTATACCGAGATGAAGGTAAGCATACAGCTCTTCATAGATTAGTAAACAGCAGTGTGGGTGTGTTTATATATATATATATATATATATATATATATATATATATCACCTGTTTTCATTAGCGCAATTCAAAGTATTTTCATTATTTTTTCCTGAGTGGAAAATTGTTTTTGCTAAATAAACTTATTTTTAGAATACTGTTTTTGCCATTTGAAAATTAAAAAATCTGATATAAATGAACACGAAGCGGGATGATAAGCATACTGTATAACCAGCAAAACAAAATTAACTAATTTTTATAATTAAAATTTTCTTCTTCATATAAATTTTCTTTAACGGGCATCGGAACCTGTTATTATGATACATTCTCGAACTCCAAATATACAAATAGAAAATTATAATGAAGTGTATGCAGAAACATTTGAATACAAAATACTTGTTTGACTTGAATTAGAACTTCAGCATTCCAACTTCATATTTAGCAAATGTAAACTTTATTATTCTAATATAAAAATAATGTTTACATTTGCTAAATATGAAGCTGGAATGCTGAAGTTCTAATCCAAGTCAAACAAGTATTTTGTTATGTAAAATAAACATACCTATATTTTTAACATATTATGTTAAATATGTATGTTTATTTTAAAGTTAGCACAATATGTTGTGTAATTTATGCAACTCAAAATTAAGATATTATTGGTATAATTTCAGCTTTTCGTTGTCCTACTGCTGTGTTGTGTTGCTGTCAATGAAGTTCTCTCGACAGGAGGTGAGTAGTGAAGTTACATAATGCATTTTACAGCCAATAAAAATTCATTAGAAATAAATTGGATTTCTATCCCACAATTTTTTAGTTATCCCTTAAATTATTATACTCTTAAAATAATAAATGAACAGGATAATATCATTATATAATATAACTTTAATATCTGTGTTTTCACTTTTTCTTCTGACTATAATATATGGAGCATTTATGGGGGCAATCTTAAATTTTACTTGATACGTTTAAAACGGGATCATGTGTTATGAAGGTTGGAGTGGGGGAGGTGGAGGCGGAGGCAAAAAATCTTCTGGAGCTGGCTGGCAAAGCGGAGGCGGTGGCGGTGGCGGCTTGAAGTCCGGAGGTGGCGGAGGAGGCTGGCAAAGCGGGGGTGGCAGTGGAGGAGGCTGGAAGTCTGGAGGCGGTGGTAGCGGAGGGGGCTGGCAAAGCGGAGGCGGTGGTAGCGGAGGGGGCTGGCAAAGCGGAGGCGGTGGCGGCTTGAAGTCCGGAGGTGGGGGAGGAGGCTGGCAGAGCGGGGGTGGCAGCGGAGGAGGCTGGAAGTCTGGAGGCGGTGGCAGTGGATGGCAGAGCGGTGGTTCCGGAGGCGGGCAGAAGTACGGAGGAGGTGGCAGCGGGGGTGGATGGAAGTCTGGAGGTGGAGGTAGGAACATATAATTCTCATTTCATCTTATATGTATCATTCCAATTTTTATGTCACAGAAAAACAGGCACTAATAAAATTTAAAAGGACGCTAATCTTACTTACTTTTGATTCTATGCAAGAACAGTTAATTGCCCTATATAAAATTTCTTTTCGGTAAATGAAAGTACTTGATGGTACACTAGAAGCTAAACGTTTTGATAACTTCTAGTTAAAATATAAACATATGTTAGTAAGGAGGAATATTGGTCTATAATTATAATGTTGTTTTTTACTATTTTCCAGGTGGATGGGGTAAATAGAGGGAGTATATGAAGCACATTGTCTTGTGGCACATCAAGTTACCTAAACAGCATCATCATCAAAATAGCAGCTACATGGAAGATCATATTGGCTGTCTTTTTTAGTTAATGTTTCAAATGTATAAAATGAAAAATTGAAATTACTGAATATAACCATTATTTTTGTACTTTTTCTTTTTGAATCAATTCCTTTTACTCATCAATAGAACTATAGGTTTTAATACTTTCCTACAAAAAAAAAATAAATAAAATAAATCAATCCCGTAACAGGCCACGAGGGCCCTGTGGGGCAGATACTATAGAGGTGTGTGATTCATGACCATATGGCACACTAGGGAGATAGTGCGGTCGGTACAATGCTCCGGCCGCCTGATTTTCCCCTTGGACTGCTAGGGTCATTAGCACGAACGTACCCATTATTAAATTAATTAAAGGCTGGTTTGGCCTAGGGACGGTCACGGAGCCCGAATTCAACCCATGAACGAAGACACTAGAAGAAAACATCTTTAGTGCTTGCTCGGGATTTGAACTCAGGTCCTCCAACTTATTAGTCCAGCGCTGTACCACTGAGCTAACCTCGCCCACTTTCCTACAAAGGAACGTAGCTATTGAGCTTGCACTCGTGACGGAAGTTTTGAAAAATTTCTTCAAAATTTTATTGATCCTACCTAGTATATATATATATATATATATATATATATATATATATATATATATATATGAGTGTGTGTAAATTACCAAATTACCAATTTTCTCATACGTAATTCTTAATTTATGTTGTATTGTTTCGAATTTCGGTATACGTCCTGGGTATCTACTGAGAAAGAAGTGCTTTAAAAATGAACTAAACAGTTTCATGATAATTTGGGGTTTACTGTGTATTACGTTCAAATTCCAACACTAGGAGCGCCATGGACGCTGTATCCGGCTTGCTCTCTACATTGAGTCAGACGTTCATTGCAAATACAGGATATTTTAAGCAAATTATTCAGGCATACAGGTACACTAATCATATTCTGAAGAATGCACTTAGTTATGCTGCTTCTGCGTGACGGACTTTTGGAATATGTTATAGCATTGGTAGCAGGTTATTATTGGTTACTAATATTATAGTCGATTATTAATTTATTTTATTACGAAAAATGTAATTTTAGATCGAGTAATCAATGGCGGATTATTACATCTAATATGAATTGCCAATTTTTTATTGAATTACCTTCTTAAATTAAGACAATGTATTAACATGTAACTGAGAGAAAGTAAAAATCAGTTCGTTCTGCAGGCGGTAAATGTCAGATAATCTGAATAAGAGGTTGAATATTCAATTGGAAATAGTTATTTATGAAATTTGTTAAACTCATATATTTTGGTAATTTATATGTTATCGTCTGCTTATATATGTCATTGATTTTAGGGCCGGTTGCCTACAGGTTACCACCCTCCTCTAGCCCAGGACTGATGCTGTTCTTTTTTTCAAAAGACCAATCCCCACCTCTCTAGGAAGAAATGTTGAATTTGTTAATTACAGTAACTAATACTGGGTCCAGAAGGTGGCCATTAATGAACCCTAACCATGCATTAACCCCAAAAATTATTATTTTTACCTATAGCACGCATTTGAACACATTTTTTTCAGGTATTTATAATTAGAAAACAAATGTTTAACCTTGTATTGATACTGATGGCTATGCTTGTGAACCGCCCTGGGATTCTTGTGAGCTCATGTGTGATTGTTGTGATAATTAAATATCCCATCCCTAATAAATAAGATGTAGATAGTCCCGTAAAAATGTGTTCAAATGCGTGAGGTAATAATTCTAGGTCAAAATAATAATTTTTCAGGTTAATGTGTGAATGGGGTTCATTTATGGCCACCTTCTGGACCCAGTATTAGTGATTAATAAATTCAAAATAAATGTGTATTTTAATTATTTACTGTCTTAGGAATTTTTTATATTTTTGTGGAAGTATTTTTTTTAATCTTTTTAAGTAAATATTTACTTAATATTTAAGTAAATATTTATAGAAACAAATATTTCTTTTAAGCTTTTTGAATAAACTGAAGAAAAAAATATAACTTTCTTTTCACATATCCATGTTTTTTTTTAAACTTTTGTTCCTAAATCGTTCACATACTTCAATAACACAGGGTTGTGATACATGAATGGATAGCTCGTTAAATGACGAAGTTTTTTCTGAAACCCGGAAATCTCAGATCTTGCCCATTGAGGAGTAACACTGGTAGGAAATATCAAGAAAATGTCAGGAAATGTAGAATAGCTTTCTTTTGGCAAGATAGACATACTTACATTCATTCATTTTTACGTTTATTATTAACTAGTCTTATAATAAATTTACTCATCTTTCGATTGGTTTCACTTCCTTTCTAGTAGACCCACCTGGGCCGGAACTACAACGATTATTCTTCTGAAAACCACGTTTGTCTTGAATAAAACAATAAAACGACGTTTTCTCCCTTATGTGTGAGAATTCGGAAAATCGTCACAGAACATTTTTTGTTCCTCTTAGGGTCCTCTATCACCTCCCACGATATGACTAGACATTTACGGGACACCCTGTATATATATGGGGGGCGAGGTTAGCTCAGTGGTAGAGCACTGGACTAATAAGTTGGAGGACCTGAGTTCAAATCCCGAGCAAGTACTTAAGATTTTTCTTCTAGTGTCTTCGTTCATGGGTTGAATTCATATATATATATATATATATATATATATATATATATATATATATATATATAGAGAGAGAGAGAGAGAGAGAGAGAGAGAGAGAGAAATACACTTAAGTAGTGGTATTGCAAACAAAATCTTAAATACAACGAACTCCTTATAGCTTTCTTAATATTTTCATAAATGCATTTAATGGTAATATTTGAAATCATCTTCTGTCCCCCTAGATCTGCGAAACGGCCCACTGTGCAACCTGTAGCCAAAACATCTAATATAGATTTTTGCTTGGAGAGTTGACCTTTTTTTCTCCTAGGCGAACCCCAGCCATCTACTGACTTCTCAATTAATATTTTATTCATTAAGGATAATAGATTTATAAAATTTTGCACTTTAGATTCCACACAGCTGCCTTATGGCAGGCGATAGTTTGGGCTTATCCGTTGTAGGGAAAGATTTGCCTTCATAAAATCATGCTGCATTTTTTGAAAGGCGGGTTTTTGGCTCCCGAAGAGGCAACTAGACATTGAATGTTAGGCTGTTCTATTTACTATTAAATAGATATGGATATTGTCATCTTCGATCTGACAAAAAAAAAATTTGGGCTTTTGGGGGTCGTCAATTAAAATGAACGAGTTGGTTAACCTTCATCTCATCTTATGTTAGGTCATTTGAAACCCAAATATAGAAAAACCCATGAGAAAAAATGTTAGGCTGTTCTATTTACTATTAAGTAGATATGGATATTGTCATCTTCGATCTGACAAAAAAAATTTTTGGGCTTTTGGGGGTCGTCAATTAAAATGAACGAGTTGGTTAACCTTCATCTCATCTTATTTTAGGTCATTTGAAACCCAAATATAGAAAAACCCATGTGAAAAAATGGATACGTATGTTTTTGAGGTCCCTGAGTCCGAATTCGTAGTTCGTTTGATCTTTACGCCTTTTCCTAGACGTCATCTGAACGTAAAATAGAGAAAACTACGTTGAAAAAATCTGAAAAAAATCATTCGTATGGCTTTGACGTCCTCCATAGTTTGATTGATTCGCACTTCCTCCCATAAATAAATTTTTGAATGAATGTTTTCAGATTTTTCTCTATTTGACCTTAAAATGATCTCTAGGAAGAGGCGTAAGGTAAAACAAACTATTGATTTGGACTTAGAGACCTCAAAAACATACGCATGCATTTCTACAGATTTTTCCTAGGTTTTGTTTCTCTATTATTAATCTGATGTCATGAAGACTCGCTAATACTCAAAAACCCCAATAAGGACCATTCTCTTCCGAGTGCTTTTTAGTTCAAATGTTGACCTGTGCTATCTATAGGACACGACCATTCTTTCATTTTTTTAAGCTCCGAAATATTTAATTAAATTATACGTCACATCCATAGGATCTCCAAAAATTAAGATACCATAAATAAAAAATATTATCAAACAATAAGGTGTGTTTAAAAAAAACAAAGAATGTTTGTACTGGGGCTCAAATTCAGACAAAACAGTAATAGTATATTATACATTTTTTAAAATTCTATTTATTTAAAATTAAAATCAAGCTTTTTTTTTATATAACAATAAGTGCTTCGATCATTTGATTCAAATTATCTCAAGAATACGTAAAACTATTTTAGATTGAGTTTTTCTAATTAATTCTTCAAGTCAGCAAAACTCTACTCGAGGAAGTATTTCAAAAGCGTTAATATAATTGGTACTCTAGAGGAGCCTTGAAGGACACCATTCCAGTATATAAACCTCAACACTACAGCATACAGTACAGTCTATACCGAGATGAAGGTAAGCATACAGCTCTTCATAGATTAGTAAACAGCAGTGTGTGTGTTTATATACATATATATATATATATATATATATATATATATATATATATATATATATATATCACCTGTATATACAATATGTTGTGTAATTTATGCAACTCTAAATTAAGATATTATTGATATAATTTCAGCTTTTCGTAGTCCTACTGCTGTGTTGTGTTGCTGTCAATGAAGTTCTCTCGACAGGAGGTGAGTAGTGAAGTAATATAATGCATTTTACAGCTAATAAAAATTTATTAGAAATAAATAGCATTTCTATCCCACAATTTTTTAGTTATCCCTTAAATTATTATATTGTTAAAAGAATAAATGAACAGGATAATATCATCATATAATATAACTTTAATATCTGTGTTTTCACTTTTTATTCTGACTATAATATATGGAGCATTTATGGGGGCAATCTTAAATTTTACTTGATACGTTTAAAACGGGATCATGTGTTATGAAGGTTGGAGTGGGGGAGGTGGAGGCGGAGGCAAAAAATCTTCTGGAGCCGGCTGGCAAAGCGGAGGCGGTGGCGGTGGCGGCTTGAAGTCCGGAGGTGGCGGAGGAGGCTGGCAAAGCGGGGGTGGCAGTGGAGGAGGCTGGAAGTCTGGAGGCGGTGGCAGCGGAGGGGGCTGGCAAAGCGGAGGCGGTGGCGGCTTGAAGTCCGGAGGTGGGGGAGGAGGCTGGCAGAGCGGGGGTGGCAGCGGAGGAGGCTGGAAGTCTGGAGGCGGTGGCAGTGGATGGCAGAGCGGTGGTTCCGGAGGCGGGCAGAAGTACGGAGGAGGTGGCAGCGGGGGTGGATGGAAGTCTGGAGGTGGAGGTAGGAACATATAATTCTCATTTCATCTTATATGTCTCAGAAAAACCGACACTAATAAAATTTAATTGGACGCTAATCTTACTTACTTTTGATTCTATGCAAGAACAGTTAATTGCCATATATAAAATTTCTTTACGGCAAATGAAAGTACTTGATGGTACACTAGAAGCTTTGTAACTTCTAGTTAAAATATAAACATATGTTAGTAAGGAGGAATATTGGTCTATAATTATAATGTTGTATTTTACTATTTTCCAGGTGGATGGGGTAAATAGAGGGAGTATGTGAAGCTCATTGTCTTGTGGCACATCAAGTTACCTAAACAGCATCATCAAAATAGCAGCTACATGGAAGATCTTATTGGCTGTCTTTTTTAGTTAATGTTTCAAATGTATAAAATGAAAAATTGAAATTACTGAATATAACCATTATTTTTGTACTTTTTGTTTTTGAATCAATTCCTTTTACTCGAACGCCACCAATAGAACTACAGGTTATATATATATATATATATATATATATATATATATATATATATATATATATATATATGTATATATTTAAATTTATTTTATATGAATACCACTAAATGGCAAAATGTTACTTATTTCTAATGGAAGAATTGAATAAACCACTTCCGAACAAATATATTCAACATTATTCTAGAAAAGTTGGACCAAATTTTCTTATCTCAAATTAATAAATTATGTTTTCAGTCATTATCTTCTGCATAATCCTGTAATTCTTAAATTTTTTTAGAGAAGATTATTTATAGCACTTTTCAGAACAAAATTAAAAACAACATAGCTCTAATGGCCTAGATATCGATGCGCCGTAAAAAAAAAAGTTCATTACCAGGTACCATGAAGATTTCGGGAAACGTTCAATTGCTGATTATAAGGTAAAAAATTTAGTCAAACATCTCACTTGTGACGTACAGCAAATAACTTACAAAGATCTGAGAAAAACTACAAAACGTACGATAAAACAATATTGGAACTAGATATGGACACAACTAGCTGACAATAAACTCCGGACAGTATTGACGACTGGCCTTCTAGTCATCGAGATAACAGAATTGAACAAATAATTCTTGCTAGACTAAGGATTGGACATACTCGACTAACTCACGAATACTTAATGACAAGACGAGATAAACCTATATGGAGTATATGTAACACGGAACTTACGATTAAACACATACTGACAGACTGCCAAAGACGATGCAATTTTAAAATTCCGAATAATATGCAGGAACTCCTAGGCAATGATACACAATACTAACCTAACTCAAAAACACCGGACTATATAATCTTATTTGTTGACCATAAGCACTGTTGTCTTAAAAATAACGTTATACTTCCATAGATACTAAGCACAATTTATCAGTGAACTCCTCACATAAAGTCTTTTACTGTTATAATTTTATACAATTACATTAGGTTTCTTGTGGAGAGGTGGTCGGGACCTTGAGGATATGCGGGCATTTTCTTCACTCTACACCAGCCTGGTGAGATCCCAGCTGGAGTATGCCACGGTAATCTGGCGGCCTTATATAGCTGTGGCTATCAACAGACTGGAGAGAATCCAGAGAAGATTCGAGCGATTTCTCGAAAGAAAAACTTGTTCTGAGACCACTGTATTACTGGAACCCTTGGAGATCCGAAGACAGCGTGCAGACCTCCTATTCCTCTGGAAACTACTGGGAGGAGAGCTGGATTGTCCTGACCTCCTAGCTTCAATACCTCTTCATGTTCCAGTCGTAATACTGAGAACTTCCAGCCAATTCAGCTCTCTAGTACACAAAACTCGCCACTCTGCATTTAGAGACGTTATTTCTCGATGTTGTGGACTTTGGAATGATAAAAGTCCAAAAAATAAAGACTTTTTTTAACGGAGAAATTTCTAAAAAATATTTTAAGACTTTATCATTATGTAGCTGTTTTATATAGTTATTTAATATTTTATATATTTATTTATATCTGGAAGTTGTTTTTGTTTTGTAATATTGTTATTTATTTTTCATTCTTTTTTTTTAATTCTTGTATGACTACAATGTATTGGCCTAGGCTGTGATTGTTTTAATTTGATAAATAAATAAATAAATTAGCTATGCTGATTTCCTAGAATGAATGGTTCAGAGGTTGCTGTTCTTTGTGTTGATTGCCAATGAAGTGGAACACATCAAATAAATAAATAAATTAGCTATGCTAATTTCCTCGAATGAATGGTTCAGGGGTTGCTGTTCTTTGTGTTAATTGCCATTGAAGTGGAACATATCAAATAAATAAATAAATAAATTAGCTATGCTGATTCCCTAGAATGAATGGTTCAGAGGAAGCTGTTCTTTGTGTTAATTGCCAATGAAATGGAACACATTTCATAAATAAATAAATAAATTATCTATGCTGATTCCCTAGAATGAATGGTTCAGAGGTTGCTGTTCTTTGTGTTAATTGCCAATGAAGTGGAACACATTTAATAAATAAATAAATAAATTAGCTATGCTGATTCCCTAGAATGAATGGTTCAGAGGTTGCTGTTCTTTGTGTTAATTGCCAATGAAGTGGAACATATCAAATAAATAAATTAGCTATGCTAATTCCCTAGAATGAATGGTTCAGAGGAAGCTGTTTTTTGTGTTAATTGCCAATGAAGTGGAACACATTTAATAAATAAATAAATTAGCTATGCTGATTTCCTAGAATGAATGGTTCAGAGGATGCTGTTCTTTGTGTTAATTGCCAATGAAGTGGAACATATCAAATAAATAAATTATCTATGCTGATTCCCTAGAATGAATGGTTCAGAGGAAGCTGTTTTTTGTGTTAATTGCCAATGAAGTGGAACACATTTAATAAATAAATAAATTAGCTATGCTGATTTCCTAGAATGAATGGTTCAGAGGATGCTGTTCTTTGTGTTGATCGCCAATGAAGTGGAACACATCAAATAAATAAATAAATAATAAATAAAATTATATAAATTAAAAAAATGAGTCATTTGTTAAATACGAATAAAAAAAAAATCAAAATTGTTTATTGCTATTTTGTATTTATATACATCATTTGAAGAACATTCGTAAGGGATGTGGCGCAACCTACCGGCTTCTGTGTGGCAGACATTATTTATCTATAGTGATTATTTATTTAAGTTCACAAATTGTATTCCAGCTGAAGATGGTCCAATGAATACGAAAAGTCATTTGTGATGTGGATCCTTTCTTTTAAATCATAATTCAATTCTTTATCATTCATGAACATCCGTATAGAGCTTATTGTTATCATTCAAGGATTCATAGCCTCCTGCATTCTGGGTTAGTTCTTTGTCTCCTCGTAGCCTTGAAGAGGGCTTCAGAATCGAGCCAAAACACTAGCAAATAAATATTTATTTTTAAAAAATTATGTTTTCATTGAGCTCTTGAGTACTATCCTAGATGATAAATAGCAAAAGATTTTTAAGACAGCAGTCAGACATTTCTGGGGACAAAAAAATAAATAAATCACTCCCGTAACAGGCCACGAAGGACCCGAGGGGCAGATACTATAGAGGTATCTGATTCATGACCATACGGTACACTAGGGAGATAGTGTGGTCAGTACTATGCTCCGGCCGCCTGATTTTCCCCTTGGCTGCTTCGACTACTAGAGTCGGCCTAGGGACGGTCAGGGAGGCCGAATTTAACCCATGAACGAAGACACTAGAAGAAAAGATCTTTAGTGCTTGCTCGAGATTTGAACTCAGGCCTCCAGCTTATTAGTCCAGTGCACTACCACTCAGCTAACCTCGCCCCCCAGCCAATTCTAAATCACAATTTAAATGAGGCGTTATGAATATAATTTTATATTTACTGCGGCAAATCCTACTCTCCAATTGAGAGTAAACCAAGAAAAAATGGCAAAGGACAAATGATTTATTATTCGTTTATTAAAAACAAAGCAAAAGGATTTAATTCCAAGGTTGGTTCTCTATCAAGGCCACAACTTATGGAGGAATATAAAATTCCTAGGTACTGTAGCCCACCCTTCGAGGAAATGTGGTTTTGGTGAGAACATTTCGGGTAACATGTGAGAAAAACGAAGAATGTCTTCATCATTTACTCTAGTTTACCAGGTGTCCACCTTAAAACTCACCATTTTACACTAAAATCCCCCCCCCCCAAATCCTCTGGTGCATCCCCCCCCAATTATTTCCTATATACGCCCCTGATTTACATAGAAGTAAGTCAGTATATTTTTCCATGTTTTCAAAATGCTGGTCACATTTATTCCTTCTTGTTGTTGGTTTGTTTCAGGTATTTTGGGCGAAAAACCTCATGGTCGTCAGTGCCCTACCGTGCAAAACATGCAACGCGAAACATTCATCCCATGCCTCTGGGTTGGAGTCTTTCCTCTACTCCACAGGAGCTCCCCTCTGGTTTGGGGTCTGTTTTCTTTAAATAGCATTAATGTCAGTATTTCTTTTTCTTTTTCAATTTATTTTTATATATTATTAATGTTTTTTCTCTCCTTTTTTCCCCCTAAACAATTCTTATTAACTTTCAATTAACTTTTTTTTTATTAACTTTCAATCTCCCTGCTTACACATTAACCTTAACAGATAAGATGAACGTGAAGAAAACAATGTAATATAAATTATTATAGAAGACGACTATATAAAAATTTAAAATTTATACAAATATATATATATATATATATATATATATATATATATATATATATATATATATATAAGTAAAAACTAATTCTAGCAACTAAAAAAGTTAACAATCTACGTAAGGTAACAAAAATATCACAGAAAAAGCAAATATATATTTATTTCAAATTTTATACAAATACAGCAACATTTTTTTTTTTTTTTTTTTTTTTTTTTTTTTGGAGGCGGACCAACCTTATGGTCAAAAGATTATTTTTAGTTTACTACCCAATTCTAGCCAGGATAGGGTTATGTCTTTGGAAAGAAGTTTTATCTCTAAACCTTGAAAATCACGGCAACCAGATTTCCTAAATCATAAAAGTAGCCGCAAAAATAAAAAAACATATTATCATGAAGATTAGATAGTTAGCCGTCGAGGTCATAAGCAATCAGGGAATATTTGGGATTCGGCTAGGAAAACATCAGTACGATTTTTGTAAAAAAAATCAATATTTAGGACGTTTCCTCCACAATTTTTAGAAAAATTTTGTTATTAATAAACATGTAAAGTTGTATATCTAGAAATTAGTTGTATATCTAGAAATTAGTTGTATATCTAGAAATTAGTTCTAGAATGTGTTTTATGTTTCTATTGATTTTCTAGAAATAATTTCTTCTAATATTTTAACAACAAATTGTTCATTTATAATAAGTTGATTTGTATTTATAGACCTGTCATTTATCTTACTAATAAACCTTTTTTCTGTGAATTAATTTCTGTTCTTTCATTGTTTCATGTCATTTTAGCTGACGAAGGCTACCAAAGAGTAGCCGAAACATCTGGAATATAGATTTTTTACAAAAATCGTATTGATGTTTTCTTAGCCGAATTCCAACTATTCCCTGATTGCTTAAAAAAAAATATTAGTTAACAGCCAATTGTAAAAAAAAAACGAAAAAAAGAAAAAGAAAATCTTCATTGGGATTTAAATGCCAGTGAAATAGTATGTAATTATGTTTTATGTAGTGAACTTATAAAACTTTTCGAAAAAAATTCCATGAATGTCTTTTTTTATTTTTTGATATAATTTGTTTGTATTCTACATATTTACAATTAAACAGAATCTTTCATTTCTTGAAACAATAAGGCTTCATTCATTTCATTCAAATTATTTCTACAAGACGTTAAACTTTTTTGAATTAACGTTCTTTAATAATTTCCTCAGGAGAGCAAAACTCTACTCGAGGAAGTATTTCAAAAGCGTTAAATATAATTGGTGCTATAGAGAAGCCTTGAAGGACACCATTCCAGTATATAAACCTCAACACTACAGCGTACAGTACAGTCAATACCGAGATGAAGGTAAGCATACAGCTCTTAAAGAGTAGTTAATAGCAGTGTCTATATATATATATATATATATATATATATATATATATATATATATATATATATATATATATATATTATGTTTTACATTATTATGTTTGTAGTAATTACAAATTTGTTATATTATATTATGTTACATAAGCAATTTAAAACTAATTTAAAAATAAATTATTTTATTATTTAAATAATTTCAGCTTTTCGTAGTCCTACTGCTGTGTTGTGTTGCTGTCAATGAAGTTCTCTCGACAGGAGGTGAGTATAAGAAAATATATACATTTTACAATCAATAAAAATTTATAAGATATAAAATGCACCTTAAAAGAATGATCCCTTTTATGTACATATGCTGTTATATATGTACATATATATATATATATATATATATATATATATATATATATATATATATATATATATATATGTTGGATATAATTTGTAAAATAAAAAATTAATTCACTACAAAACATTATCTCAAAATCAATATTAGACCATTAGGTGCACATTAAATGTGAGTTTAATTTGATTTAAAGAAGAAAAATAATTATTACCTTGCTACGAAATTACACGCTTCTCAAGGGGGATGGCTAACTGTTAGGCGAGTTCTTTTGGTTTCTTTATGCATACATAATAATATGGTATTTTTTCGGTGAGTGACATCTGTTTCTGTTAACGTAAAATTTTTTAAAAAGTTGAATTTTTTTTTACTTCATGGTAACGTTTCAAATTAATCAGTAGGTAAATTTAGACGAGCTCGGATTAGGCGTCGATACTCTAAGCGTTTCTCGGGGAGACCTTTCAGTTTTCATGATACATTCAGAATTGATCATTTTTTTAAAGGTTGGAGTGGAGGTGGTGGAGGCGGAGGAAAGAAGTCATCCGGAGGTGGTTGGCAAAGCGGAGGTGGCGGGGGTGGTGGCTTGAAATCTGGCGGTAGTGGAGGTGGATGGCAAAGTGGGGGTGGTAACAGCGGAGGAGGCTGGAAGTCTGGAGGCGGTGGCAGCGGAGGAGGCTGGCAAAGCGGAGGTGGCAGCGGAGGTGGTTGGAAGTCTGGAGGCGGTGGAGGTGGAAGGCAGAGCGGTGGTTCCGGGGGTGGACAGAAGTACGGAGGAGGTGGCAGCGAGGGTGGATGGAAGTCTGGAGGAGGAGGTAAGACATATAATTATCATTTCATCTTATAAGTACCATTCCAATTTTTATGTTGTTGCTTATAAACTTGTATGTGGACCAATCTTCTGTTTCAAAATTGTTTGTGCCATTTCTTTCTTGACGATAAACTAAATAAAGCATAATAAAAGACCAATTTTGAAAATAAAAAAAATATCCAAGTACACAATAAACATAGTACTTATAATTGCCTTTTTAGATCAATATACGTTCCAATTATACAACATTAATTTGATTCTAAGCAATAAGTAACATTTTTAATCCAAATTAATATAGAAACATGTGAGATTATGGAGGGATATTGGTCTGTAATTATAATGTTCTTATTATTTTTCCTAGGTGGATGGGGCAAATAGAAGATGGAGATGAGGAAAATTGCCTTGTGGGACATCAAGTTACCTACACAACCACCTGAGAATAAAAAGGAGAAACAAGGAAGATTATATTAGCTGTATTTTTTACTTTAAGTTCAAATTGTAAACAACCAAAAAATGAAATTCGGAAAATATAATCATTATTTTTTTTAATATTTGTACATTTTTTTGTTCCTTTAAATGTAAATATTCCAAATGAAAATGATTTTTTTGTCGTACGATATAATTTTTATATTGGCTTTAGAAGAAGGTTATTTATTTATCCCATTATAGAAATAAAACACGAATAAAGAAATTACAGATTTTTATGATTAATCCATGATGGATAATTAGATTTGAACATGGACCGTCAATGTTTCAATAAACTTCCTTCTTAAATTGTGGCACCCTCCGATAGTTCAATCAACGAGACTAAATCAGTTTGATTGGTCTGCAGACAGTAGTTGTCAGATAATCTGAATAATATGTTGTTGTCATCAATTGTAAACTGATAATTAGCTGCGATTAAATTGGCATATTACCGTAATTAATTCTGCTCAACTCATATTTTATTTTTGTTTATATTTTAGCCTCTACGTATACATAACACAGATTTTCAGGACGGGTTAACTATTGGTAAATTCAAAATAAACAATCTTTACAGGTGGAGTTGCCACTGCAGTAGGAATTAACATATATGCCGAAGAACTGGACATACAAACCCCACTTCAAGCAGTGTTCATTAAAGTAAAATTAGGTTTTGAAGCTACAATTTGTAACATTTATTTACCACCAACCGAAAGAATAAATGCTTAATCTTTTTTGCAACTAATTTCAAGACTTTCCATACCATATCCGTCGAACGCCCAAGGTCCCCTACAGGGGACGACTTTTTCACATTAGTTTAAAAGTTTTCTAAGAAGTTGGGATTTAGGATTTTTGCTTCTATGGTTAAATAAGGGATTGATTTACATTAATGAAAATTTATAACACTCCAGTGTTACAGATAACAAAGATAATTGGATTTGAAGTTACTGCAACAATCAAAATAACAACCGCTTAGAATCTTCATTGCATTTTCATTGTTTTGGCTAATAAATGGTTAAGTTTTATACTTCTTTCTGTATAAATCATTTACTGGACATTTTTTTTATCAAATAAAATAAAGTTTGAGAGAATTTGATTAAATCTCTGTTCATAAGTATTCTTTGAATTCAGTGGTCCCCCCTTAGGGGACCTTGGGCACTGGGGCTTCATTAATTCTAATTTGTTTATTGGTGGCAATAAAATATGTACCTTCAAATATTTGAAATAATTGATTTTATTTCACAAAATAAAATGAGATAACGTCAGTTTATCAAAATAATTATAATTATTACATGTTTTAAATGATATAAATAAATAAATAAAAAATAAACCTGATATAAATAAAGAAGGAATAAAAAACGCTGCCAACAAAGAAAGAACGGCCAGTAAAAAAACCTATATCTAATAAATCTAGAGTAACTAGAGGCACGAAAAATCTTATAAATGCAGAATTGAATGGCTTGAAGAGGAATTTAAATTTTCAAATAGAGCTGGGAATGAAGGTTATACAGAAAGATTATTCAGAAAGTGCAGTAACTTATCATCAATTGAATATGTTCGAAACTCAACGGATATCAACGGATTTTTCGAAACTCAAAAATAACTGTAAGGAGCATCTCGCCATGGCAAGCCCACAAGGTTTGGTTCTAAAATGTTGTCTTATCAGAGCGGCTACTATGCCCTTGAAGAATAGTTACGGCTTCGATGGATCTGTAGCACTTGAGTTGTCTTCCCGGTTACCCCAAGGATTTGGGCCTTACAGCCTTTATGTGGACTATTTTTTAGTACCATAGACATCTTTCAAAAATTAAATATACCAAACACTGGCTGCCCCGAAACTTTTTTTTTTTTTTTTTTTTTTTTTTTTTTTTTTAAAGAAATATCACAATCTACAATTCAATTGCATTATGTAATTTGATACATGTTACTTGCTCACACCTCAGGTGTCCCCAGTTGTCAACCGAATACCTTCCTAGTTTAGGAAGGATTCTAGGATGACCTGGAGTTACCTTACGCCATCCAACCACACCCTGCGACTAGCAGGGAGGATTGGAGGCGGGTGAGACGTGGGCTGTGTTTTCTTGAGGAGAGAAAATATCCACCGATATCACTCTCAATTTATACAATTATAATTTCTTTGATCACTCCACAAATAATTGTTTTTGTTCACTCCACGACACTTCACTAACTAAGTAAGTCTCGGGGCCACTTCCTGTTAAGGCGTCTTGGTGGAGAGGAAGGATGGTTGGTGCTGGATAAGGATTGGGCTATAGGATTAGGATGATAGATCAATTTGCTATGGAAAGATGAGAAGCGGATTGGGATTATATCTTGGACAAAAGGGATATTTAGGTCATTATGGAGGGTGCGATTTGTAACATAATAAGGAGCATTGATTATGGTACGCAGGACTTTGGATTGAAATGTTTGGATTCGGTGGATGTTGGAATGCTTGGCTGTCCCCGAAAGTTCTATTCCGTAAGTCCAAATAGGTTTTATTAGTGAGTTGTAGATAGTTAGTTTGTTATGTAAGGTTAATTGTGATGAGCGGTTTAGTAGTCTGTATAGTTGTCCGAATCGTCGATTGAGTTCTTGCCGTTTGAGTTTAATGTGTGCGTTCCAAGTCAATCGAGAGTGACCTACCTTTATCAAGAATTTTAGGATTGAATAAGATAAGTGAAATACGTGTAGTATCCAGAAAGGATTGCATACGTAGATAAATAAACTCCCACGCTGGAGGGTAACTCCAACGTGGAAAACATGAAGATAAGTGAAATACGTGTAGTATCCAGAAAGGATGGCATACGTAGATAAATAAACTCCCACGCTGGAGGGTTACTCCAAAGTGGAAAACATGAAGATAAGTTAAATACGTGTAGTATCCAGAAAGGATGGCATACGTAGATAAATAAACTCCCTCGCTGCAGGGTTACTCCAACGTGGAAAACATGAAGATAAGTGAAATATGTGTAATATCCAGAAAGGATGGCATACGTAGATAAATAAACTCCCACGCTGGAGGGTTACTCCAACGTGGAAAACATGAAGATAAGTGAAATACGTGTAGTATCCAGAAAGGATGGCATACGTAGTTAAATAAACTCCCACGCTGGAGGGTTACTCCAACGTGGAAAACATGAAGATAAGTGAAATACGTGTAGTATCCAGAAAGGATGGCATACGTAGTTAAATAAACTCCCACGCTGGAGGGTTACTCCAACGTGGAAAACATGAAGATAAGTGAAATACGTGTAGTATCCAGAAAGGATGGCATACGTAGTAAAATAAACTCCCACGCTGGAGGGTTACTCCAACGTGGAAAACATGAAGATGAGTGAAATGTTTTTTTCTTGGAAAATCTATTTTTATTTATTTACTGAAATCTATTTGTTGATTAAAAAATAAGAAAATTGTAGCTTTAATTTATTCCTTTAAACCTTTTCCTATTAAGTATTTTAATACTAATTGCATTAAAACTTAGTTATAGATATATAAATATGTAACAAAGGAATGCTTTGACTACACGCAATAACTTATATATATAAAGATTAGTTTTTTAAGTCATATAATTATAGAATGAGTGAAGTGAAAGATTGAGAGCTCAGCCAATTTCTATTTAAAATAGTTATTTATTTTTTCGGATCTGTAGAACACAAAAAAAATTCTGTCACGCAGGAGCTGCATAACTAAGCACTTTCCTCAGAATTTGGGTAGTGAAGTCTGCTTTCCAGAACAATTTGCTTAAAATATCCTACATAAATAAAATAAAAACATGAACAGTTCTCTTTTAATTTGGTAATGGGTAACTGATCAATTATTAATTTGCTTCCAGAGCTTTGTGAACCTACGCCTGGCGGGCTTTTCTATTGATATATATTTCAAAGTAAACCCCCCTTTCCGATTGACCGATTCAGTGTCATTTTTACAACACTTCTTTCTCATGAGTTACCCACGACGTATACCGCGTTTTGTTACAATACAGCAGAAATTACGACCGGTATGAGTATATTAGTAATTTGGGTCCGGAGTAACCCCCCCCCCCCTCCTAATGAACCGATTTAGTTTATTTTTACAACACATATTTACCTGTAGATTACCACTACGAATACTGAGTTTCTTCGAAATATACCAAAAATCATGGCTGGTAGTGGCGAATTGGTATTGTTGGTCCGGAGTAACCCCCCCCCCCCCCCCCCCCCCCGCCTCCTAATGAACCGTCGTAGTTCATTTTTATATCTCCCTTTTATCTCTGTATTACCACTACGAATACCAAGCTTCGTTGAAGTATAACAAATATTACGACTGGCATGGTCAAATTAGTGTTTTGGGTTCGGGGTAAACCCCCCTTCCGGCGGACCGATTTTGGTGGTTAACGAACTCGTTCAATCGTTTGCTATTTGAATGCTAAAATCGTGACGAAAAAACAAAAACTCTGGCCGCTATCGTGTTAACAGACATGTATATATATATATATATATATATATATATATATATATATATAAATTTTAACGAGGGTCATTTTCGGTGTCTACTAGGTAGGATCGATAAAGATTTGAAGAAATTTTTCAAAAATTCCGTCATGAGTCCAACCTCAATAGCTACTTTCCTTCGGAGGAAAGTGCTAAAAGGGCGTAATAAACATTTTATGGCCCACATTAAATTCAATCCTAACACTCTTTACACCAATGGAAGGAGGTAGTTCGAACTTTTTTTTTTTTTTTTTTTGGGGGGTTCAATACCATATGAACCGAATTCAATGTACCATTGTAAATTTGTCATGGAATGTTTGACTAATTACTTCCCCAGGAGAGTAAACTCGAGGAAGTATTTCAAAAGCGTTAAATATAATTGGTGCTATAGAGAAGCCTTGAAGGACACCATTCCAGTATATAAACCTCAACACTCCAGCATGCAGTACAGTCTATACCGAGATGAAGGTAAGCATACAGCTTCTTCATAGGTATATATATATATATATATATATATATATATATATATATATATATATATATATATATATATATAAATTACATAACATTTGTCAGTTTTAATTGTACTCAATAGTTGATAAAAACTACTGTTCTGTAAAAGTTCTAAAAAAAACTAATTTTAGAACTGCTGTATAGAAATAATCAACTATTGCTTAAAATTTATCTCCTTTTGACTCTTTTATTCAGTGATAATCCCAGTTTTAAGTAGGGGTTTCTTTTAAGGAACCACCCATGATAGAAATTTAACTGTTGTTTTAACCTTTAACAACTTATTTTGATGAATTTTACCTAGGGCAGTCTTGGCAATGAAAGTCATTTAAATAAAAGAGAGCGTACTCTATATATATATTAGAAATTCACGGCGCACAAGGGAGATATTATGGTCAGTACTATGCTCTGTGGCAATTATTTTTGCCTAAGCAGGTATCCATTAATGGCTGGGTAGCCAAACAAATCTCAGTTTGGGAATTAAATACTTCAATGCAAATCTTAGGATCGAACTCAGATCTTTCCTAACATGCGTCGAGTGTTCTAGCAGTCACTGAATTTCGCCCCTTGGTATATATATATATATATATATATATATATATATATACATATATATATGTAGAGCACTTGATAAATATGATGGTGGACCTGAGCAAATCCCGAGGGCACTAAAGATTTATATCTTCTAGTGGCTCTGTTCGTGGTTTGGATTTGGCCTCCCTGACCGTCCCTAGCCAAACCCGGACTTTAATTAATTGATTAATGGGTACTTGCAAAGGGGAAAATCAAGCGGCTGAAGTATAGTACTGACCACACTATCTCTCTAGTGTGCCGTACGGTCAAGAATCAGATACCTCTACAGTATCTTTTCTTCTGTGCTTATTACGGGACTAATATAGATTACAATTTGACTGCAGATCTAGACATTTTACATTATCTTCTTACGACAAGGAATATATCATAAGAAAAGTTTATTTCAAATTCTTTTTAAATTCTTTCTTTAATTTATAAAAAATAAATCCGTGCGATTCGATCAATGTCTAGTTATGGCGATGAACAGTAACTTATGGTCTACCTGGATTAAGACACATTACAAATTCTAGAATATTTAACTAGGATAATTTATTAAAAAAATATAGTGATTTTAAATCGTGTGTTTTAAATATAAATAATTAAAAAGAATAATTTGTTTCACTTTAAATTTTAACGTCCATTTACTATTGACAACAGGTTATCAATGGTTTACCCCCCTTTTCTACCCAGGATAGGATGGTATCTTCTCTTGTTTTGAAATAAAAGGCACCATCCCTAGTGGGAATCGAAACCACGAACTCAGGCAAGGACATGCTCATGCCATAGCACTCACGGCCGCCGGACCTCCAATGGCAAAAAACAATAACTCTCAGCATAAAGCTTTCGAACAGATTCTTCTTCAGATTCTGGATATTTGTGTGTTCTTTTTTAATAGCATAACACTTACTTGTTATTTGTAAATATTGGATTAATTCATTATTGAAATATTTCCAGGTTCTGTGTGTTCTATTTCTGTGCTGCATTGCTGTCAATGAAGTTCTCTCTACAGGGGGTAAGTAGAATTGGATCTGTTTCCAATTATATATATATATATATATATATATATATATATATATATATATATATATATATATATATATATATATATGGTGTGGGTGTGTGTGTTAGATACTAAATATTTACCTGTACTTTCTGATTTGCTTTAGTTTCAAGAATTTCTTCTTTTCCTTAAAATTTCCAAAGTAATTGTATTTATATGTTAAAATATTAAAAACCAGTATATATATATATATATATATATATATATATATATAGTTAATTTCCAGTCAAGCATTGTTTTTTTTTTTTTGCATTTTCCCCTCAATAATATATCTTGCATGCAGATTTTGTAGAAAAATTGATTCTTTGTTTTTGTATCATTTTCATAATTTGTTATTGTTTTGGCAGTCTCCTGTGTCCTCAGATTTTATAAAGACCGATAAACACTCTTGGAAATGTTTCAAGGTTGGAGTGGAGGTGGTGGAGGAGGTGGTGGCAAGAAGTCTTCCAGTGGATGGCAGAGTGGAGGTAGTGGTGGAGGCTGGCAGAGTGGAGGTGGCGGAGGTGGCTGGCAAAGCGGTGGCGGTGGAGGTTTGAAATCTGGAGGAGGTGGCTGGCAAAGCGGAGGTGGCGGTGGGGGCTGGAAGTCAGGAGGGGGTGGCGGAGGGCAAAAATCTGGAGGAGGAGGCTGGCAAAGCGGAGGTGGCAGCGGAGGAGGCTGGCAAAGCGGAGGTGGCAGCGGGGGAGGCTGGAAGTCTGGAGGCGGTGGCAGTGGATGGCAGAGCGGTGGTTCCGGGGGCGGGCAGAAGTACGGAGGAGGTGGCAGCGGGGGTGGATGGAAGTCAGGAGGTGGAGGTAAGGCATAAATTGTTTCATCATTTACAAAAAAAAAAGCAACCAAAATTCAATTTTACCCAACCTATGTTTTGCGGATCTTCTATATAAATACTTGTTCGGTTCGTGTTATCACATTTTTTTGGCTGGTCTATTTCTAGTAAAACAATCAAAATAACTTTTAAATTAACCAATTTTTATTAGAAATGAACTTATATTCCTTTACCCAAACTTAATTTCGGATTATTTTTAATAAATTTTGGACCAATCTGGTTTCCATTATATTTTCGTTGCATTAAAAAGCGCAAAGAAACTAAGAAAGGTAGAGAAAATCCCAAACCTTGCCACAATAACCAAGAAAAGTAACTATTCACACAGTTTTCTGATCATTGATTATACGGTACAATCGGGAGATAGTGTGGTTAGTACTGTTCTCCGGCTGCCCTGTATCCCTCCTAATAATGCCTGCGAGTGCTTGTCGACGGTCAGTGTCCCTGTTACGACGACACCAGTAGATAAAATATTTCAGAGCTTTCGAGACTCGAACTCACGTGAACCAGAAGATGAGTCCAATGCTCTACCGCTAGTATCACTCTCATCCACAAAGGAATCAAGAAAATTGTTAAATATTTCGAAAAATCAAACTAGAAATTTAAAACATTTATGAGCTTCTGTTATTAGGGATATTGGTCTATAATTGTGAACTATATTATTAAATTATTTATTGGTTCTTTGTTTTATGGCAATACCCTTTACAAAGGAGTGTATGTATGCACATATTTTATGTTTTTTGCGTACAAAATTTTTACATTTAAAGATTTCTAACCCTAAATTGTATTAAAACTACATGCAACAATAAATATACTTTAACAAACTAGAATACAACTAACAGAAAGCTAACAATTTAGGTACATGCTAGAAGGTGTAAGCCATAAATAGATCTAAATAATAAAAATACATAAATAGTAGAATAAAATGCATGCCATAAGGAACAATTTAAAAATGGTAACGCAAAGCAAGCACAAAAAATAGACATAAACAAATACAACTACAGACACTAGTGATCTAATTATTTCCTTTAATTTCTTTTGTTTCTGTTTATTTCAGGTGGCTGGGGTAGATAGATTGCGGAATTACGAAAAATTCTTTACGTCAAACAGCTAGTTACCTTACAGTGTCATCGATAATTCACATTTATACAGAAGTACATGATTTAAATGTACTCGATACATTTTTATTACATTCTATTAAACATAATTCTTGAAAAATTTTAAATATTTAATTATACTATCATTATTTTTTTTTTTAAATTTGTTTATCTTTTTTTTATTTTACCCAAACATTCTCTCGATAAAAACATAACTTAGTAACGTAGTAGTCACGAGGTAATAAATACGAAGGTGAAAAAAAAAGTACACGTGCTAATTTCCATGCAAGATTTGTCACAAAAGAACTAAATTATACAGAAATTAAATCATATCAGAAAACAATTTAGCGACAAACTATCAACGGTATAAAAGACAAATCATATCAGAAAACAATTTAGCGACAAACTATCAACGGTATAAAAGACAAATCATATCAGAAAACAATTTAGCGACAAACTATCAACGGTATAAAAGACAAATCATATCAGAAAACAATTTAGCGACAAACTACAACGGTAAAAAAGACAAATGATAATTGAACTGGACAAGAATAACAGAAAACAACATAGGAATATTAAGGAGACTAAAATTGACTGTTCTTTATGATATTGAACACTTGATTAAAACATGAAAATTATTGACGAAGTACAAAAGGCCGATGTACCGAATTCGTGATTGAGGTCTGAAAGTTTCTAACAATAACTTACAGACTAATATATATATAAGAGTAAAGTTTTTATTTTGCCACACAATTATATAAATTTCACAAAATTTCAAGGTTTCATCATTATACGTGAGGAACAGTGATATATATATATATATATATATATATATATATATATATATATATATATATCTGTGAGTGTTTCGATTGACTGCCATTGATTGGCTTAACCTTCCAGTAGTGGCGCCTCTTTTTGGGTCATCCATAGTGGCACTACACCTCACAGGTGCAGACCCTATTTCGCGCGGAGAAATGTGTCTTAGAAAACTGATGAGTGAAAGAACATGAAACATGTCTAAATATATGAATTATGAATATGAAATATGACAAAAAGATATAAGATATCTTTTTGTTATATAAAATTTAAATACACAACATATGAATAAGAGATACTAATTAATTTCGTTTAGAGCCTTCTGGTCAAATTCAGGAACATAAATATGCTTTAGCTCCACCCGACAAATCTATGTAATATACTGTATAACATACAGTCTTCTTTTTCGTACATGACCACCGCGCATGCGCGGAATGCCAGCGGACAATTTTTTTTTTGTAACGATTTTTTTTAGTTTGGTCATCGCTAAAGCATATTTATGCTATTAACAACATCCTGTGATCCTTTGTTGCTAACATGTATAAAGGGGGCCATCTTAAATCTTATCCTACAGGATATTCATGTAAAAAAGAATAGGAAATCACTCGAATAGTGTCGCTGTACCTAGCAGTTGACCAATTTTTACTCCTCTCATTTATTCTACGATCGAATAAACTCACTCACTTACTCACAGATGATAGCATAGTAAGATATCTACGTGTAGATAACGAAGTAACAGAACGAAACGTGTAAATATCTCATGTCTGTAAAACTTACTTGAGTTGTGGCGCGGCACCTGAGAGGTGACAAGGGCAGCCACCGAAGATGATGACTTCACAAAAAGGCGTCAATGCGACTGGCCGGTGGGAAAACGGAAATCCGGAAGATACTAAAGCGGAGAGCCCGCCAAAACACGGCTGCCAACCGTGATTCAAAAAATAAAAAAAGTATGCACCTCACAGGTGCGCGCCACTAACGGAGGGTTAAGAACTTACAGTTTGATATGTAACCTTAACCTCAAAAGGAGCAAGTATAAGGTAAAAATAATATTTAATAATAACTGTACCTAATGATCAAAATTGTTCAAGAATCGATGTCACATTATATAAAGTATACTTTAACTATCTTTTATATCTCATAATTGAAGGGCTCAGTGCCAAAAGTGACTAACCAACAATTAGAACAAACTGAAAAAAGTGGAGTTAAAGTGATTTTAACTGGTCCAATTAAAATTATTTCTGTCACCAACACTAATTTCTTTTAGACTCTTGTTACCTTTAACACCAATTTCCTTAATTATTTACAATTGTTGGTTAGTCACCTATAGCACTGAGCCCTTCAATTATAGGTTGATTTATTATTTTCTGAAAAGAATTTTTAATCTACTTATGTCAAATAAATTTTAAATTCTGTATCAAGGAATATACTAGGATGTATCGCGGGATTGCCTAGGCAAATTCTTGAAGGATATTATACATCACATTAAACGTCTAAGTTTCAAGGGCAAAAGAAATCAGTCCCGTATCACAAGGGACCAAACGGGCAGATCATGTAGAAGTACATGATTCTTGACCATACAGAACACTAGGGAGATATTGTGATCAGTACTATGCTCCGGCAGCCTGGTTTTCCGCTTTGCAGGTACCCATTATTAAATTAATTTAAGGCTAGGTTGTTCTAGGTACAGTCAAGGAGGACGAATCCACGAACGAAGACACAGGTAGATAAAATCTTTAGTGCATGTTTGGGATTTGAACTGAGGTCTTTCAGCGTATCAGTCCAGTGCTCAACTACTGAGCTAACCTCTTACTCAAATTTCAAGAAATATTTTCGGTTATTCCTTGATATATCAATAAGCTATTTAAAGTAAATATTTTTGTCTAGTTCGCAGGAATTTTTACGTGATATTTTGAAAGCTTGGAATTGAAACCGTCAATATTTTGTTTTGGCATTTCATGAAAAATGTTAACTGAAAAAAAAATGTTTCTAGTGTCTGAAACGTCAACATTTCACATCAGCTCCTCCGATTTGCGTCATAAAGTCGACGTCATAGCGGGGTTTCTTCCCATCGTAGAGAGAGAGTAAGGGGGCTACTACATTGGACCCGATCCGATCCGATCTGATAGCCACCGACTGTCGGGAGAAAACCACTACATGCATCTCAATGGAGATTCCTACATTAGTCCTGACCTGACCCGGTCCGATAGCCACCGATTCTCGGCCGTTCAAACTCGTTTGTTTCTAGACCGATTTCGCACCGACGCAAAATGGCGCCAAACGACATATTGAGTTTCAAAACCGTCAACCACTTCTACATCATAACCGATTTTAATGCACTAAAGCTAATAAAATTTAGAACAACTTTGTCAATTCACATTTTTGTTTCCTTTGTTTTAAAATATACGTGGAAAGATGTTTATAACCTTCCAGTGCTTATAACCTTCTAGCTACCTTCTTTATAGATAATTTTAAAATATGGACACTAATGCTTCTCTTATCGTAGTGCAACAGTTAAAAATTAACTGTTACACTAAGATTTATGTTTTCGGGACTAATATGCTTCCAGAAAATCCTCCTTCATACCTCCAACATTCAACCTAATCGAAGGTTTCTATGCTTATTTGGTGGTATTTCTTAAATTAATCACTCATTTTCACTTCACTACGAGGTCATTATTGAGCTGTGACTAAATTCGGATCGGATCGGGTCGGGACCAATTTAGGCACTGACGTCGGCCGTTCTCGGTCAAACGAAATCTGATTGGATCGGATCGGGAGAAATACGGGTCCAATGTAAGTGCAGCCAAACGCGCTGATAAGCTTTATATATATATATATATATATATATATATATATATATATATATATATATATATATAACAAAACATAATTTGTTAATCTGTTTTCAAACAATTCACTATTGTAATTAAATTTGCGAAATCCTAATCTAATCAAAGGAAACTCAGGGCTATCTAATATCTGGCATGATAAAGCACAAGCAGACGAAAATGTAGATCAAAGCCAATGACGAAACAATCGCAGTGTAATTTATCAAAAGGAAGAGAAATACAAAGCCAGAAACAATATAAACGCCATATCGTTACAGTACCAAAGGGAAAATTGTGTAAGTCATGGTAATAATTAAACTGAAACGCTTCATAAACAATAATAAAGCAGAGACAATAACAACTACACAGAGAGCTGACGTATATTGTAACACTATAAATGCTCTTTGCGTACATAGCACGAGGAAGGTGCTAAACAGGGTACAATGAATTATTCCACCGAATCGAAATCGCCAAAAAATATAATTAAACAGCACATAAGGAAACGAAACCGTTGACCTTCAAAGTTTAGTTGCCGTTTTTTTTATTATATATATATATATATATATATATATACATAAAACAAACACCAGAATAATTTAAAAAATGTCATTTCTAAGTTTGGACAGATCAAGGTTTATACATTTTCTTGGAATTCCGGATGGTGGAATTTGATGATTCAAAAGGACGAAAAAATCCGACATTACCTCAGTTGCTTTATTTGGCAGGACGTTTTCAGGTAATTAGCTCCATTTTTAATGTCCCAATTATGAATTATTGCAATGTAAGTCAGTTAACCCTTTCCGTACGTAAAGAGTCGCAAGGAGTGTGTTCTGCTGTACGGGATAATGGCACCCGGCTTCGGCCCCCCTGTACGGGATTCTAGCACCCGGCTTCGGGCCCCCTGTACGGGATACTCGCACCCGGCTTCGGGCCCCCTGTTCGGGATACTCGCACCCGGCTTCGGGCCCCCTGTACGGGATACTCGCACCCGGCTTCGGGCCCCCTGTACGGGATACTTTTCCTACTCTCGGTGGATTAAAACTCGTCTTTTATCATTTTGATTTTGGTTACAATGATTATTAATTTTTATTTATGTTGAATTAGTATGGCGTTTCAATAATTATTTTTAAGTTGAATAACTTTGTTTAAAAATAAGTTATAATAAAGTTATATTATATAGGCACAAAAAAAGAAGGTATTTCATTTTATCATTTGCCCTTCATTTTATGAATAATAAGCAAGGGAATAATATACTCCATAACTACGGCAAAAAGTTTCCCATCTTCCTTTTTGATCCGTGACTTTGTACACTAGTGAGCTAAAAACTTAATTTATTTTTATTTTTTGTATAAAACGTATTTACAAAAACAGAAGGATTATTATAAATATTTACAGTTAATTTAATGAATTATTCAATTAAATACGTAATATATTAATCTTATCAATTGAATATTACATTTACTTTATAAATGGAGGACACGCAATAAAAAAAACGTTTTTTTCTAAATTTAACAAAACTAAATATAAGATCATAACACTTCAAGACTAAAAGTGAACTAATTTTGCAAAAACAAGTTGTTGGGAATGTACAGAAGTATAAAAACAAACGGCAATTTGACGAGTGTTGGCCGGGTAAATGGGTGGAGGAGGCAACGAGTTCTAATTAGACTAAAAACGACCAAAACCTTCATTCAAATGCCATCTAGTAATAGTAGTAATAGTCAGGAATACTAGAAGTACAATACGGTAACGCTAGATAGCTCTAAAGTCGAGAAATGAGAAGAGATAGAATGCGAGAGATACGCCGAGCTCTCGACTGCTGTACAAGTCCACGGTACGTGGGTCCCGTCTTCCTTCGACTTCTACACAAGTCCACGGTACACTGGTCCCGACCGCTCTCGACTGCTGTACAAGTCCACGGTACGGAAAGGATTAAATTAATATAATATAAAATCATGCTTTGGTCAATTTAATTAAAACTCAATTCAATAAAAGGCTCAAAACACTACTGTCAAACAATAAATAATAAATATATTCACTCTTACACATATAAACACACAACCACAGAGGAATAAATATATTCACTCTTACACATATAAACACACAACCACAGAGGAATAAATATATTCACTCTTACACATATAAACACACAACTACAGAGGAATAAATAGTTCTAAAATGTCAATACAATTATTTGAAAAGAAGAGGAAATGCAGAGAGAGACTAAGTATCCAATAAATAATAAATATATTCACTCTTACACATATAAACACACAACCACAGAGGAATAAATAGTTCTAAAATGTCAATACAATTATTTGAAAAGAAGAGGAAATGCAGAGAGAGACTAAGTATCCAATAAATAATAAATATATTCACTCTTACACATATAAACACACAACCACAGAGGAATAAATAATTCTAAAATGTCAATACAATTATTTGAAAAGAAGAGGAAATGCAGAGAGAGACTAAGTATCCAATAAATAATAAATATATTCACTCTTACACATATAAACACACTACCACAGAGGAATAAATAGTTCTAAAATGTCAATACAATTATTTGAAAAGAAGAGGAAATGCAGAGAGAGACTAAGTATCCAATAAATAATAAATATATTCACTCTTACACATATAAACACACAACTACAGAGGAATAAATAGTTCTAAAATGTCAATACAATTATTTTAAAAGAAGAGGAAATGCAGAGAGAGACTAAGTATCCAATAAATAATAAATATATTCACTCTTACACATATAAACACACAACCACAGAGGAATAAATAGTTCTAAAATGTCAATACAATTATTTGAAAAGAAGAGGAAATGCAGAGAGAGACTAAGTATCCAATAAATAATAAATATATTCACTCTTACACATATAAACACACAACCACAGAGGAATAAATAGTTCTAAAATGTCAATACAATTATTTTAAAAGAAGAGGAAATGCAGAGAGAGACTAAGTATCCAATAAATAATAAATATATTCACTCTTACACATATAAACACACAACCACAGAGGAATAAATAGTTCTAAAATGTCAATACAATTATTTTAAAAGAAGAGGAAATGCAGAGAGAGACTAAGTATCCAATAAATAATAAATATATTCACTCTTACACATATAAACACACAACCACAGAGGCATAAATAGTTCTAAAATGTCAATACAATTATTTGAAAAGAAGAGGAAATGCAGAGAGAGACTAAGTATCCAATAAATAATAAATATATTCACTCTTACACATATAAACACACAACCACAGAGGAATAAATAGTTCTAAAATGTCAATACAATTATTTGAAAAGAAGAGGAAATGCAGAGAGAGACTAAGTATCCAATAAATAATAAATATATTCACTCTTACACATATAAACACACAACCACAGAGGAATAAATAGTTCTAAAATGTCTATACAATTATTTTAAAAGAAGAGGAAATGCAGAGAGAGACTAAGTATCCAATAAATAATAAATATATTCACTCTTACACATATAAACACACAACCACAGAGGAATAAATAGTTCTAAAATGTCAATACAATTATTTTAAAAGAAGAAGAAATGCAGAGAGAGACTAAGTATCCAATAAATAATAAATATATTCACTCTTACACATATAAACACACAACCACAGAGGAATAAATAGTTCTAAAATGTCAATACAATTATTTTAAAAGAAGAGGAAATGCAGAGAGAGACTAAGTATCCAATAAATAATAAATATATTCACTCTTACACATATAAACACACAACCACAGAGGCATAAATAGTTCTAAAATGTCAATACAATTATTTTAAAAGAAGAGGAAATGCAGAGAGAGACTAAGTATCCAATAAATAATAAATATATTCACTCTTACACATATAAACACACAACCACAGAGGAATAAATAGTTCTAAAATGTCTATACAATTATTTTAAAAGAAGAGGAAATGCAGAGAGAGACTAAGTATCCAATAAATAATAAATATATTCACTCTTACACATATAAACACACAACCACAGAGGAATAAATAGTTCTAAAATGTCAATACAATTATTTAAAAAGAAGAGGAAATGCAGAGAGAGACTAAGTATCCAATAAATAATAAATATATTCACTCTTACACATATAAACACACAACCACAGAGGAATAAATAGTTCTAAAATGTCAATACAATTATTTTAAAAGAAGAGGAAATGCAGAGAGAGACTAAGTATCCAATAAATAATAAATATATTCACTCTTACACATATAAACACACAACCACAGAGGCATAAATAGTTCTAAAATGTCAATACAATTATTTTAAAAGAAGAGGAAATGCAGAGAGAGACTAAGTATCCAATAAATAATAAATATATTCACTCTTACACATATAAACACACAACCACAGAGGAATAAATAGTTCTAAAATGTCTATACAATTATTTTAAAAGAAGAGGAAATGCAGAGAGAGACTAAGTATCCAATAAATAATAAATATATTCACTCTTACACATATAAACACACAACCACAGAGGAATAAATAGTTCTAAAATGTCAATACAATTATTTAAAAAGAAGAGGAAATGCAGAGAGAGACTAAGTATCCAATAAATAATAAATATATTCACTCTTACACATATAAACACACAACCACAGAGGAATAAATAGTTCTAAAATGTCAATACAATTATTTGAAAAGAAGAGGAAATGCAGAGAGAGACTAAGTATCCAATAAATAATAAATATATTCACTCTTACACATATAAACACACAACCACAGAGGAATAAATAGTTCTAAAATGTCAATACAATTATTTGAAAAGAAGAGGAAATGCAGAGAGAGACTAAGTATCCAATAAATAATAAATATATTCACTCTTACACATATAAACACACAACCACAGAGGCATAAATAGTTGTAAAATGTCAATACAATTATTTGAAAAGAAGAGGAAATGCAGAGAGAGACTAAGTATCCAATAAATAATAAATATATTCACTCTTACACATATAAACACACAACCACAGAGGAATAAATGATAAGTGAGGGACTAAACGGCTTGATGTTGAAACATGCTTATACGTTTCTTTAATGTTTAGAGTATTGGATATTTTAATCTATGCTTGAGATAGTAATTTTTGGCATAAATATGTTTTAGCGGTGACTAAACATAAACTTGGAAAAAAAACGTTTTCAAAAACGCGTCCGCTGGAGTTCGCACATGCGCTGCGGAGTTCACGCTTGTGCCCAAGTACGATAAAGGAGACTGTAAGTGTCACAAAAAGTGTCCGTTGGCGTTCGCGCATGCGCAGTGGCCGTTTACGAAAAAGATGACTGCATGTTATAAATTAAATTACATAGGTGGATCGGGTGGACCTAGTGTTACAAAAAAAAGTGATACAAGAAGGTGTCCGCAGGTGTTCGCGCATACGCGGTGGCCGTGTACAAAAAAGAAGACTATATGTTATACATCACTTTACATACGTTTGTCGGATGGACCTATGCGTTACAAAAAAGTGTCACAAAAATGTGTCTGCTGGCGTTCGCTATACGTGGGGGCCTTAACGAAAAAGAAAACTATATGTTATAAGGTACATTACACAGGTTCCTAAATTTCAGCAGAAGGATCTAAATGAAATATTTTTTTCTTCTAATAGAAAATATGTGGCAAGTGTAACTACTGAAAGTAAGAAAATGTTTTATATATGAGTGACTTTAATATATATATATATATATATATATATATATATATATATATATATATATATGTATATATATGTATATATATATATATATATATATATGTATACCATACATATATACCAACCACCTCCCAACCCCTTTGATGATGAAGCCGCTGGTATTACTTCTAAGCGAAACGTAACACTTAAGGTAATTGAAGCAATTACATTAATGGACTTTGAGCCTCTAAAACTTTTGTTCTGTAAAATGTTTTTAAAATAATAAAGAAATGTAGAAAAATCAAGCAGCGATGGTTGGCCGTTTTATTTTTCTTTCTAAGCCGGTGAGGTAGAATTAAACCAAGATAATGAAACCTCTGTCGTTATCCTTGCTATTACGCTGTGGAATTGTTTTCGTTTCCATTAAATCACTAAAAAAATCCTGGCTCGTATCTATTTGATGAGAAGCTCTCAATCAAGGAGAAGATCATCATATGCAGAAGGAGATGTGAAGAAATTAGCCTGAATTTCAAACCATGGAGAGAAGGAAGACAAAACGAATGCTCGCTTTGTAATATGAAGGCTAGGGAAGATGTATTCCTTTTCATTGGGATTTGTCCTGTCCTTGATGGAGTTTAGATTAATCTACTTTCATCGAAGGACTCTTAATCATCAACAAGTGGTGATAATTAAATAAAATTAACATTATTGAAACCTTCTTATTACTAAGCAACAGCAAATATCGATAGAGAATTGAGAAATTCTTAGATATTACATGCCCGAAGTAGCCAACCAAGAATTTTTAAACGTTTCAGGCCCTTGCAGCCAGTTTCGAAACAAGGCTTGTGACGGAAAAACGTCTTCCGTTTCGCGAGAGATTTATTGTTGGAGGTTCGGCATCTTCTCTCGTGGATCTATTCTACAGGCTGATATGCAGGCTGACTCATCAGTTATTTGGTTGTTATGGAAATATTAGGAACCATGAAAACGTCAACTACTCAATTCATAAATGCTGATATGTCCACAATATGCACGTTTCGGTCAGTCAACTCATGTTCTGAAAGGCTCTAGTTCGAATCCCAAATTAACGCTAAAGATTTATCTTCGGTTGAAGATCGAAGGCGGCGTCCTCTAGTTTACTCAGTTGGATAATGGCTACGTACAAGGATATCAGGTAGCCGGGGCATAGTACTGTCCAGACACACTCTCATGACCGTTTGTTCAAGAAGCAGATACATCTACGGTATCCTAACCTGTGGAAGAGGGAGGCAATTTTTTTTTTTTTTTTTTTATCAGGTAGAAATCACATGGATATGATGGTATTATAATGCAAATCGAAAAAAAACCCGTTTTATTATTGTACAAGATAACAGTAATAAAACTTTCTTAGATATTAAATGAAAGGCTCAAACCCAATGAAATTCAACGATCATTGGAAAGCCATTCAAAAATCTCATTTAAATAAACTCATAAAGGTATAATATATGCATTACTTTAGCTCCAACAATTCTTACAATGATGTCATATTCATACTTTCCTAAAACTATCTAGGTTTTTAGAAATGCATTGTGGACTCAATAGCGAAACGGAGGACGGAACGATTGACGACCCGATAAAAAGTCTTCCAAAAAAAAAGACCCACCTCAAAACCACTTTACAGCTAACACTTTTTGTGTGAATTCTGTTTTCACTCCTTTGCTGTTTTCTTGCTCACTTTGGAATATTTACGATATCAAAAGACATTTTGCATATATATTTTTTCGACACAAATTTTATCTCTACTATTGGTAAGAGATACTAATTCAAAAAGCAGAATACGGGAAGTTCATGTTACTAACACAAGAGGATATATAATAGAAACTATTTTTTAACTAAATGATATCATTCCGACACACAAATATATGCCTCCGTTCTGCAAAATATTCTAATATTAACATACCTATCTGCTTACCTAGGATATATATATTTACACAATTGAATACGACTAATTCTACGTATAAAGATGATAAGGTTAATATCAAGTAGATTCCAAACGCCGAACGAAAGAGAGAGAGAGAAAGAGAGAGAAGAAGAAGAGAAAGTTTTAATCATACAAGTGCTTAATTAGTTTTGTTTTATTTATAATTATTCTTTCTTCAAACATTTAATGTTTTTAATATAACATGATCTCATATCCTACTTAAAGTAGCAACCTACTTAAAGTAAACTTTGGTTTATTTGCCGTAATGATGAAGCGAATCCATTTTGTAGTGGAGCTCTATAAATTAATAAATTAAAATTTACATATGTAAATAATATTATAACTAAAACAGCATACATCTAAGCAATCCGAGTCCTCCATTGCCTCCAGTTTAAGGGGTGACACTACCTTGTAACTGTTTTTTTTTTTTTTTTTTTTTTAACAATTCTTTTTATGGGCTTAAATACGTCCTTAACTAATAAAATATGATATCCAAGAGCATTTGTGTAGTGGAACAACTTTTAAATTCCTTTAAACTCACTCGCACCCTTTAATAAAATTAAAAACGATTTTTATCACAAAGAAATTATGAAACAAAAAAAAGGGAACAATGAAAATTTCAGTGCAATATATTAAGTCGTTTTTCTCAAAAATACGTTTCTCACATCTGGCGATAGGCTAATGCCTCAAATTTTTTCCCGACGTTCTGCCGATCATTTAACGGCAGCTTCCTAATAATATTTTCTAGTCATGTTAGTAGAATTTTGTTTGATTCATTCATTTAATTCGTTGAATTATAACGATTTCATGACCGATTAGCAGTAGATTATTAAATATAAAATGAAGAATTGTTTGCTATTTTCGAAGAAATTAGAATTCCGCCTAGAGACTATCGCTCGCGAAAAAAAAAGAGGGTATCCGTTCTTAAGACAGAGTTCCACAAAAATATTGAATTTTTTGTTACTCATAACTTGTAGAAAATTATTTTGATTTTGATTACACAAGGTAGTACTACTCCTTAAGAGTCGCGAGTCTTCTGCGACGTGAAAGGTCTAAATATCCAAGATGGCCTTCTCATCGCTAGTTAGTTCAGCAACCTCCGGGTCGGAGCTGTACTCCCTTAAGTTAGCGAAATCAAGCGACGATTTTCTTTCAAGATTACCTCTTCCCCAAGTTGGGCGTTTTACCATAATGTCCATAACATCGGCTGGAATAAGAGCTTCTACGCTTGATTCGGGGTGTTGCCTCTTGATCCGTCTCCAGCCGGCAAAGAAGGTATTTGTTGTGGATTGTCGAACGTTCGTGCGACCATCATGGGATTCATATGCCGTACTGACTGAAGAATTTCCTGGAGATTTTCCTTTGACTTGAACTGATACCGAAGCTGACTTCGGATGAGTCATGATGACAGCGACTGCCGAGGTAGCGTCTTTGTCTTCTTTGGGAATTTCCCTTCGAAAGCGAGCCCTAACGCCGGGCACCAAATCTTCTCTAACTGCAATACATAAAAGAATACAATTAGGCTCCATAAATAAGTGACATTCCTGAAGGAGTTGCTTCAGCTAACAAATCTAAGGCCACGGATGCTTAGCCGTATGCACTCCTTGCCTAAGGTCGTAGGTTCGATTCCCACTAGGGTTGTTGGCTTTTCTTTTAAAAAAATAAAGTGCATCTGCCCTACCCTGACAAGAAAAGTGTGGTATTTGTAAAAAATTCGCATCAAAAATCTATTTCATGAATATGTGTACGTTAAATTTGATAAATAAATAAGAAATATAAATAGAATATTAATATAAATACCTCAGCTCTTTTAAATTTTTAATGCAGAGCTGACTCAAGTATTGATTTCGCTGAGGAGTATATCCCAACTCTTTATATATATATATATATATATATATATATATATATATATATATATATATATATATATATATATGGCTCCCTCGTCTCGGATCTTACTAATTTTCCGATTCCTACAATGGTTTTCAAAATTATGAATAAAGAATTGTACTTTTTAACTACTTTCATTGTAGCTTTTTAGCTTAATTATTTCACATGACGTTAAAAAAAATTTATTTTCTAATTTGTTTATTTTTTTATCGAGTACTTATTAAGAAATATTTTAAAAATTATATTTATATTAATATTTATGGATCATAGAATTATTTGAGACTTACTTTGAGCGGAGAAGACCTCATTGGCACAGCACAAAAATACAACGAGTAGAAGCTGAAAATGTTTAGGAAAACCTTAGTTATATCTCGTTACATATATCGTTGACAATAATATTTACAAGAAATGTTGTCGAAAAGAATTTTGATTTTTTTGTTCTGTAAGTTACAAATTATTGTGTTTATGTCTTTCAACAATTCGTTCGTGTCATGCGGTATATCTAGTTAATTGCACATTGTGCATTCTGTAAGTAGGTGTTTTACAGTTAAGTATCTTTTGTAGAGGTCACATGTTGTTTTTTTATGTCCCATCATAAAATATTCCAGTATTGGAGTAAAAGTTAAGATAATAAATGGACTGTGGGGTCTCCCGTGGCCTAGAGGATAGCGCGTTAGATTCATAAGCGGGAGATGGTGGGTTCGATTCCCACCGGCGACAGGAATTTTCTCATCTCAGGGCTCACTGAGAAAATTCCAGGCTGCACCCTGGATGTCAGCGCTAATGGCCAATATTTTTCTATGCGCCGTAAAAAAAAAAAAATAAAATAAAATAAATGGACTGTGATTAATTATTTCTTATAGAAATAATTTTAATGTTTTAATAATTTTCTATAAGCATAAATAATGATAACCATGAATAAATTAAAGTAACAAATATAATTAATGTAATTTCTGAAAATAATTTTAAGAAAAACAACCAGTTGATGTCAAATCTCCGAGAACTAAATGTCCATACTATAAAATAATGACGGTTTGAAACGTAACGTAAAAAAAAATAATAAAGTCAAGACTGAATTTTTGTTTTTGTTGTATTTTTTGTTGGTATTGTCATATGAGCTTTCTAAATTAACAATGTGATTAAAAAAAAAATTTGTTAATTTTAGTTGAAAAGTCGTGAATTTTGTTTTTTTATAGCACGTGGTGCAGTAGTTAGGCAGCTCCATGCCATTAAACTTCCCACCACCACTCTTATATAGGTATGATAGGGTCCTTATGGACTTACTTTTAAAAGTAGGTAGCTATGTTGAGATACAAAAAATATGAAAAAATATCAATAAATTAAATTTTAAAAGTTTTTCTTTAATTTGGCAAAAATTAAAAAAAAAAACGAAGAGCGTCATTATTGCTACATACCCTTAAATTGTGTTTCAACAATTTTTTGGCCTAAGAAGTCTTATAGTAAAAAGAATCATAATACATGTTTGCTAATGTAACAGCTATATGCTTACCTTCATCTCGATGGCAATTGGGGAAGACACAGCTGAAAGAAGAGGTAAATATATGCAGAATATGTCCTTCAACGCGGCTCTAAAATCCGAAATTTATTCCGATCTATTGAAATCCATTTCTCATTTGTGTGAGATAATAAAAGCCATTTTTATATAGGTTTCTATATAATCCTCTAGTGATATTAAAACTGAAATTCATTTACATGAGAATGAAGATTTAAATGTACATTTAATTTACCTTGAAGTTTGTAAGATAAATGGGAAAATATCATAACGATTACTAAATGAAGGGTATTAATTAATAATACCAAACAGGTGAAGAATAACCCTTCAAAAATTTTTCAAACTTTCCATTTATTCCTCCATCACAACGTTTCGGACACACAGGTCCATCCTCAGGCAATCTACAATAGTATATTAATTTCAGACATTACATCCTCCAAAACCATTTACTAAATTTTATTGTCATAATTTTAAACTCACCATGTCCTGTTCATTACTCTAGTTACACTAAAACAGTCATGCAATAAATAAACATGATTCCTGTAAGGAACCAAGTCAAATTACACCTACATCAATTAAACACTCATTATCACAGCCATATTAGACTTTATCAAGCTTCCTAGGCCTATTATATTTGGTATAACTAAAAATTAAATTAAAACATTAAAATTCAATTAGTCAAAATATATAATAAATTATGTATGACATATCACAGACAAATTGTGTAATCTCTACTTAACATTTGTTTTATTACCATATTTAATATACAATACACTGAGGTATGTAACCCAGATATTTAAACTGTGAAAGTAATCTGTTACACTGTCATCAAAAATTAATTTTATTTAATATGTCAACATAATGTTGTCCTATACCTTTAACATCTGTTTTGAAATTAATGGTTCTATTGATATTTTTAGTTATGTAAATTGATTCAGTTAATTTTCTAGCTTTATTATCACTAACAGTTTTTAAAATCTTAACATTATCATAATCAAACTTATGCTGTTTGGTGATAGCATGATTTGCCAATGCTGTGGTATTGATATTTTTACTATTATTGCAATTATAAATGTGTTGTTTTAACCTATTTTTTAAATTTTGGGAAGTTTCCCCTATGTAACATTTGTCTATGCATTGCTTGCAATTAATTTGATAAATCACATTTTGTTTATTTATACTATTTATTCTATCTTTCATATTACTTAATGCATTTGTTATTTTATTATCATTATAAAGACCAATCTTTAAATTAGTATGGTCATACTTCTTTAATCCTTTCCTTATTTTTTCAGTTAAACCAGGAATATATTTTAATTTATGAGCTATATTATTACCCATTACATTACACTGCTCTCTAATAGTATTTTCTCCATTCTCTTCAATAGTTTTGTTTAATAGTTTAAAATAATCAGTTATTAAATTAGGCTTATTATCATTGGATCTCACCTTAAATTTGCATGCTTGTGTTATTAGTTTCTCTTGTGATTCCTGTATTATGGTTGGACTACTCTTTGTATTGGGAAAATATCGCTAGTATTGCGAGTACATGGCAATAGTCAAATGGGTAAAACAAGACAAAAAAAGTCTGACTCGCAGGAACTGCGTCATCTACGTGCGGTTCCATTCACATCCCTTGAGTCATTAGTAAAGCAGTAGAAGCAGATATTGGCAGGGTTTGATCTTTCATTATACATATAAAATAAATTCTCTAAAATAAGGAAGTTTAAGGTGCAACAACTGGAAACTGAAACGTATTTTAAGCGGAAAAGACTCCCCCGCCTTCTCAACGTTCACTTTATGAAAACACTATTATCAAGAAGTTCCTCATTTTCTTGCCTTCTTTTACTAAAATACGAATAAACGGAATTTAAAACAAATACAACGAATTAAAAAGTAAGGCCTACAAAGAAGTTTTAAAAACCTTTTTCTCCTATTGACATCGCCCCATCGAAAATCACATTGCAAACATTATTGTAGATAATTTAGTAAGTTTTAAAATAGTTGCCTTCCACTTACTACGATTTCCCAACCACTTTCGGGATATTTACGAAAATATTATATTATGTATATATAAATATTATATCATATATATTTTGTTTTTGTCGATTACTTCCTGAAGTCCAAATATAACCAAAATTTATACATCTAGATCTTAGATTAGATGAATATCCATCATTTGTAACATGTTTCAACTGAATCAATCGTTTCTGAATACCCAAACTCAAAATTAGTTTGGAAAACTTGTTGTATCAATTGTTCTCGCAAACAGTTAGGGTGCGTTTACACTTGATATTTCTCGCAGGAAATACATGTCGCGATATATGTCACGATATAAGTGTCGGATAGATATTCTCTTGCAAGTTTACATACGGACAGAAATAGCTAGACATTTATGTCTGGATATCTATAGGATAGTTCTCGCTTTGCAATAAATGTCCGGCCTGTTTACACTCATCCATATATGTCCTGTCTAGTCCATTCTGCTTGCAATGAAGAACGCATCGAAACGCAAAATAGCGGCATGTTTAGTTATTATACACATTTTTGGGGAAAAAAAATGTTCTGTATGGGTTCGAGATTGGATTTTAAGACGGGAAAAATTAGGTTTCTTCAATCAATTAATGCCTGAGCTCTGTATCGAGGATCCAGCGCTGTTTTCGATTTTTTTAAGAATGAAACCATCAGATTTCGAAAATAGGTCCTCTTATATCAAAGCAAGAAACAAAATTTAGAGACGCTATTAGTGTTACAGAACGACTAGCTATAACATTGCGATATTTAACATCAGGTAAGTAGGTATTTACTTAATGAAATACTATTTTATTTTATGAAATTTTAGTAATTAGAACTATATTCTTATACTGTACTATCCCCCTTATTGAAAGAGAAAAGTAGACGAACTGTTAAAACTCCAGCGATAAAAGTCGGACCTGTTGCAACTAGTAAATAATCAGTGTTTACATCTGTTGGTACAGAAGTTTCGGCAATATAGCTAGAAACCAAGATAATTCTCCCTGACATTTATTGCTCTCTTTATAATCAGCGTATTCACCTGATGGTATAGAAGTGTCGACACTTATTGCTTGTGATAGAAATATATATCTCAGACATAAATTGCTCATGGTTTTCACTAGTCGCAATTTCTGTATGATATAAATTTCCTGCAATAACTAGTAAGTGTAAACCCACCCTTACAGATATCGCTTTAAAAATGGTTTCATTCGTTTTTTACTAAACTTGCATCAAATTTATGTTGATTTTAAAAATGAGAGAATTATGGTCTTTATAAAAAAATAATAAAAAAATACTGCATGTTTCTGCAACAAAAGCAGATAGAAAGATCAGGGTTCTGCCCTTGGGCATTGCAATCTACTTGCGATGCACCCTATATACGCAAACATTTAGCTGAACCTAAGGATATTCCAGATTTTTTTGAGCAAGTAATTTAAACATAACCTGATAACTAGGCAGTTTATTGCTACTATATATAACTCTATATAGCCGAAGTTATGACATGCAGAGGGCTTAACTGTGATTCTGATTATTTCCTCCTTGCAGCTCTATTTAGGCACTGATTATCAAATATTCAGAAAGGCAATAGAATAAAAAGGAAAAGATGGAATGTTGAAAAAAAAAGGTCAAGAACTCAGGGAGTCATTCGAGAAATCTCCGAAGAACAAAATGGGAAATAATGCTAAACCAAATTATCGAACAGAAGAACAGAATATTTTGAAGGCATTTATAGAAGAAGCGGCCGATCAGCTACTGGGAGACAATATTCCCAAAAGAGATGTTGAATGATTTGACGATGGATGTGCTAACTCCATTTTATTTAAGAATACTAATAGGCAACAGAGAAAATACATTCTTAGCAGAAGAAATGCTACAAAAATTTGCAGAAGCAAGAAACGAGAATGGGTGATGAGGAAGATTAAAAATATTGGGACTCCTTCCTTTGTTGGGTGCCCATGACCTCCCCGGTTGAATACACCCTTCCAAACAATAAAAAAAAAATATGGGGGGGGATGTTAGGAAGAAAGGAAGTTTCACCAGTCACTAAGGTGTCAATCTAGAATGAATATATGCCGTAAGAAGGAAGTTTCACCAGTCACTAAGGTGTCAATCTAGAATGAATATGTGCCGTAAGAAGGAAGTTTCACCAGTCACTAAGGTGTCAATCTAGAATGAATATATGCCGTAAGAAGGAAGTTTCACCAGTCACTAAGGTGTCAATCTAGAATGAATATATGCCGTAAGAAGGAAGTTTCACCAGTCACTAAGGTGTCAATCTAGAATGAATATATGCCGTAAGAAGGAAGTTTCACCAGTCACTAAGGTGTCAATCTAGAATGAATATATGCCGTAAGAAGGAAGTTTCACCAGTCACTAAGGTGTCAATCTAGAATGAATATATGCCGTAAGAAGGAAGTTTCACCAGTCACTAAGGTGTCAATCTAGAATGAATATATGCCGTAAGAAGGAAGTTTCACCAGTCACTAAGGTGTCAATCTAGAATGAATATATGCCGTAAGAAGGAAGTTTCACCAGTCACTAAGGTGTCAATCTAGAATGAATATATGCCGTAAGAAGGATGGTTTAGATAGAAGAAAGCAACTCGACCTAAAAGATCTATTGTGCCCAACAAGTTCGGGTTTCTGATTAGTAAAGAAAAGCTTGTTCTGGATAGATGGGCCGAGAACTTCCAAGACATTTTGAATGGCAAAACTCAGAATAAAGAAGTGACAATTAATAGTGCAGATGCCAGTGCATTGTCAAACAGGAAACTAGACACCGTGGCTTCCCCTGATCTTGAACCACCCTCCTATGAGGAATTCCTGGATTCCTGTAAGTACCTGTTTAAAGAATGGTGGGAAATTTCTGAATGGAAGGATTTACGATCTGATTTTTAATTATGGAATAAAACAACTTACCTGAAAACTATTTTTAGACTTATTATTCCAATATTTCAAAAAGGAGACCAGACTGTATGTCAAAATTAACGAGACATAACGCATTTAAATGTAGCGAATACCATTTTATTAAATATTCTGACTGCCAAGCTTAAAATTTACTCTGAGCGGATCCTCACGGATTGTCCGTGTGGATTTTGCCCAAACAGAGGCACATCTGATCAGATATATGTCCTGAGGCAAGTCCTTGAATAATACTACAAATTAAATACAGATGTTATCAAGTTCTTTGTTGATTTCAAGCAAGCTTTCAATAGAGTCGACAGAGTACAGCTATATAATTCCTTGACACATGTTAACATACCTCTGAATCTTAAAAATCTCAAAAAATATCAATGTCCCGAATAAACAAAAATATAGAATTTACCCCTGGGGTGAGACTAGGAGATGCCCTCTAAGAAATCCTCATTAACCTCGTGCTCAAACAAAACTAGAGGAAGTGTAGCTACGAACGGTTCATTGGCTTACTTTTCATGTCAGATTCTCGGTTTTGCGGGCGAAATTGTGGTTGTAGGAAGCAGTGAGAAAGTTTTAAGAGAGGTACTCACCATTCTGGACCATGAAAGTAAAAAAGTTGGACGCAAGATAAATGGGTGAAAAACAAAATAGGTCGTTATGCCAACGTCCGAAGTGAGAAGAAGACCACGCAATCTAATTCATCATGATGTCAACTTCGAAGGTGTTGATCATTTCACATATCTTGTTAAGGAAATGAATTCTGGAAATAAGATTAGTGAGGAGATCAAAAAAAGGATCATCAGGGGCAATAAAGCGTATTTCGGCCTCGTGAACCTGATGAAGTCGACGCTGCTCTCTAAGCGTACCAAGTTGCAGATGTACAAGTCACTATCAGACCGGTAGTGCGCTATGGTGCTGAAACAGAGGACCTGCAGGCACTTAGAGTCTTCGAGCGAAAAGTGATGCGACGCATTTTTGGTCCTATTTGCGAGAAAGGTGTCTGGCGCATAAGGAATACCGAGAACTGGATGAGATAAATAACCATGAGGATATCGTAAGGTTCGTCAAGTCAAGGAGAATTAGTTCGCTTGGCCATGTCGAAAGAGGAAGAGAGGACGTCCTAGTAAAATCTTTTAAAAAGACCTGGAAGAACACCTTAGAAAAATTGGCGTTGCTGACTGGAGAAGAAAGGCCCAGGATAGAGAAGAATGGAGGAAAATAGTTCGGGAGGCCAAAGTCCATCTTGGACTATAAAGTACACGAAGTAAGTAATTTTCAAATCAATCTGTTATTTTTTTTTATTTTTTTTTGGGGGGGGGTGCATTGACTGCTTTGGTCATTGGCACCATTCTATATTGTTTTTGCAATTCGTTATTATCATAAATTCCCTGCCAGTTTCCTTCAGGGCTTCAGTAATCCCTGAAGAAAATAAATAAAAATATAAATACACACACACACACACACACACACACACACACACACATATATATATATATATATATATATATATATATATATATATATATATATATTTAAAAGTTGCCGCTATTATTTAATAAATATAACAACTATTTGTTGATTATTACATTCAATCGCCATTTGGGGTCGTAAGAAATCATATAAAAAAAAAAAAAAATAAAAAATAACAATGAAATAATATTTTAATATTTATTATTCAAGCAGTTATCTGATACATACAGTGCATATAAGTGACAACAAATATCCTTTTACATTGAGTGGATAAAGTGCAAACATTTTGGAGTGTTGGGTGCTGCAGATAACTTGCTGAGTGATGAAAAAGATGGTCCAGGGTGTTCGTATTTTATTTTCGTAGCGACAATCCAATCAGCCTGAAATACATACAGTTGGTCTTAATAATTATAGGAAAATATGTCTGGACCCCTGAATGCGTAATATCATACATATTTTACTTTTATTTTACAACAATATGTCTTCTTATTTTATTAGATGTATACATGCATAAATTTTAACAGGTGTCATTTTCTGTGTCTACTTGGTTTATTCGACGAGTGTTTAAATATAAATAATAATATAAAATAAAAATAAGATAGTTACATTTATTTTAAGTTCCTCGTGTTCTGCCGTACAAAATCTTTAACGGCTATTACCTAGCGTCCCGCCACCATTGTGAATGCTGCTCATCATATCAGCTCCAACTGCAATAAATAAAATATTTTATACACTTTTATAATATTTTATACCACAAGATATGGTGACTTGTTTTCTGTAAAAGAAAATGTGTCAGCCCTTCTCATGGGTAGAAAAGGGCTGTAAATTAGGGTGCGCCGAAAAATGTGTTTTAGTTGTAAATTAGTGTTGCAATTTAATTATATGTTTTTTTGATTATTATAAATATGAGTATATATAATAAGTACTGTACAATATTTACCGGCTTCTCCCTTGTATGGGATGGGAGGGTCTCTCCCACCATTCCTATTGCTTCTCATCATATCAGCCGCAGTTTCTAAATATAAAAATATATTACAAAATTATTTAAAAATTTGGTATCAATTCCCAACAGGGTTGGTGACTTTTCTTTTCGCTCAAAGAAAAGTTATTGGCCCCTATCAAGAGTGGAAAAGGGCGGTAAACTGTAGATAGCCTGCCCTAAAAATCGTATGAATTGACGAAAATATTTAACCCTGAATCAGGCGCAATCCCAGAGTACTATAATCGGGCGCAACCGTCCTGAGTAGGACGGCCGCAATTTTTTTAACCCCCAAAAATTCCCATATGCATTTTAAGGTAATAAAAAATTGAGATCCTTCGTAGGCATCGAAGAAATAAAATAAAAATGAAAATTTAACTCTTAGGCTTCCACGGTCCGAGTCATTACAAATATTATAGTCTTCTGGTATTGACCGTGTCACAAACTTCTTTGCCGACGTTTCGCTAGTCATACTGCCAGCTTCCTCAGGGCTTAGTCTGAGAATGAGGATGTTCTTCTAGTTCTTCTGTATAAATACCTCTCTTTGCATTCATCCGCGGGCGTAGTCTGCTCTTCCATGTCCCTGATTGGTTGGTCCCGGTCTTGCTTGATTCTGGTTGGTGGGTTCCATCTGGATCATTGATTGGCTGAATTTCGTTTTTTTCTTTTTTCCCTAGTTTTAATTACCGGATGCCATAATTTGCTGAGCTTGTACCCATCTTCTTTGTTGATATTTTCAGGGCATCGTACTATTTCTATGGCTTCCCTTATGATACGTTCTTGATAATTTTCTATTTTCGCCAGAATGCTTACTTGGTCGAACTGGATAGCATGATTAGTGTTATAAAAACGAAATTCAGCCAATCAATGATCCAGATGGAACCCACCAACCAGAATCAAGCAAGACCGGGACCAACCAATCAGGGACATGGAAGAGCAGACTACGCCCGCGGATGAATGCAAAGAGAGGTATTTATACAGAAGAACTAGAAGAACATCCTCATTCTCAGACTAAGCCCTGAGGAAGCTGGCAGTATGACTAGCGAAACGTCGGCAAAGAAGTTTGTGACACGGTCAATACCAGAAGACTATAATTTTTTTTTTTTTTTTTTTTTTTTTTTTTTTTTTTTTTTTACGGCGCATCAACAAATCGTAGCTATTAGCGCCGACATCCAGGGTGCAACCAGGAATTTTCTCAGCGAGCCCTGAGATGGGAAAATTTCTGGCGCCGGTGGGGATCGAACCCACCATCTCCCGCTTATGAATCCAGCGCGCTAGCCACTAGACCACGGGAGACCCCTAGAAGACTATAATATTTGTAAAAATGAAAATGTTACTAATAGATGAATCAGCTCAATGGAAAAACAACAAAAATAGTAAAAGCACCGATTTTGCGATATCGTAAAGGACATTATGTTTAGTTTCAGACCTTCCTCTCTCAGAGAGCTCTATCAACTAAACCGGAACATATTTACTCTCTATGGATCGCCAACAGAAAAATAATAGAAATAAAAAAAGGTTTGGAAACTTTTCTAAGCCCTTGAATATTTGGTAAATTAGAGCCAATTATGATTATCAATAAAGATATTTTCTCTGTTTGGGCTCATCAAAAAATACACTATAATAACCCCCAACTAAACCTCCCATTACTCCGATTGTCAGATGAAATGTTTTGTGTCATTTTGGGAATTATCTGCGTAAGAAAATGAATACATTCTTCGCATTTTCATAATAAAATAGTGAAACAAACGACCTATTCCGATTATATCCGTGAACGGTTTCGTAAATGACCCAAATAATGATAAAAAAAATATTTTAAAGAAAATTCACAAACTTCAATATTTGTGACTGGATCAGCCGCAATGTTCCTATTGGGACGGTGACGCTGTATCCACTTCCTAAGCAATCTGACAGGCTATTAATGTGGGATGCCGTGTAGACGGGACCAACCTAGGAAGGTACTGTGGAGAGGAGAACCTTATGTTAAAGGACAGGACGGAGGTACCTTAAAAACCACCCACCTGTCCCAATAGAACCATTGCGCCCGATGCAGGGTAAAATATAAGTGCTTCATTAGTATTGTAAAATAATTACCCATGTTTCCCTGGAATGGGATGGGAGGTCTAAGTCCATGACTAACGCCTGGGTTCATATGACTAAACTCGCCTGAAATGTAAAACAAAAAAATTACAATTAGAAGAATTTACTTAAAAAATAAGTCCGTCACGCAGAAGTTGCATAACTAACTCACATTACTTGAGACAATAATATATGAATAGCTTTGGCCTTTGTCTAAATTATTGATTTTGCTATGAAATATATATTCAAACTGTTTTCTCTTTTAAAGTGACACACACACTCACACACACACACACATATATATATATATATATATATATATATATATATATATATATATATATATATAGATGTAGATATATTTGAACTACAGTTCTTTCTGTGATCTATAGGTTGTGAAACGTAAAATGTTGTAGTCGGCACTTCCGGATTGTTTCACGAGGTACACCTCAGGAAGGAGGAACCACCCTAAAAGATCTTATTTAGATAAACTGAAACCTGTCTTGGAAAGAAAAAATTCACTTGTTAGAACAAAGTTAATTGTACGTCACTCGGTCCTATCAGACCCGTATCATGATTCAAAGTGCACTCAGCATTTTAGGATTTACTTCTCAACTCATTTAATAATTAAATAAATTAAATAATAAACATGTTAAGTACTATTTTACAAATTATACCTGTATTAATATTTATAAATTATATAATGTTCTGAGACTTACCTTGAGCGAAGATTTCATTGACAGCTACACAGCACAGTAATAGAACAAACAGAAGCTGAAAATGTTTTTAAAAAAATCGTTAGAAATGTCTTTGCGTCATCTTAGCGCGTTTCCACATTTTGAGATACACACATATATATATATATATATATATATATATATATATATATATATATATATATCACATGTATATATATTTCAACCTTGTTGTTAGTTTTGCAGAAAAGCTACGCCGTTAAACTTAATTTCATAAAATGTAGCACCTACAATGGTATGTCCTAGAAAAGGAAGATTTTGGGCGCCGGAATGTCACAGTAAAAGGAAAACTGATAGTAGAAATTCTAAGCGGAAATTACTTACTCCTCCATGACATAAGTTCTTTCTTAAGGTAAGCTCCATTACGAATAATAAATAATGCAAACACTTTTCTAATTTTACTTATCACACTTTATTAAAAAAATAATTTTGCCGCTAAAAGGGATAAAAAAAACCAACAATATTCAATAAAAAGTTTTTCTCTTTGGCCACATTTTGACTCAAATATGTCATGGTCAAATCTCGTGTATATTATCCGACTGTAAAATTACTCTATCAACGAATTTGATCTAATTGACTCTGATAGGTTCTTCTTTCTTTCGCGATGGGCGTAAATGAGAAGAGTCCAAATCGCAGGAACTGCATCATCTTAGCGTGGTTCCGTTCTTATCACTAGTGTCATTTGGAAAGTTTGTAATAAAAACAGATATTATTTTCGTCAGAGGGTTTGTGAAATACTTTTATGGCCAGAGATACGTGACAGATTACAAGGGTACCCTTACCTGGAAATATTACCTATATCTGGAAATATGTGTCTCCCAAGACTCCGAGTCCCTCATTGTCAAACTCATTTTACTGTTCAATGAATTTCAAAAATAAATAAATAAAATTAAAAATAAAATAAAAAAAAATGAAAAAAAATTGATGTTAAAACAGAGAGTTCTCGATCGCGCTAAATTGGTGGGATTGAAGAAATCATTACTAAGAATGCTACTGTAAGAACAACAAAAAATTCAGGCCCATTATAGAGGGGCAGATTATGTAGAGGTATCTGAATCTTGACCATGAGGCACTCTATGGAGATAGTGTGGTCAGTACTATGCTCCGACCGGCTGATTTTCCCCTTGGCAGGTTTCCAGAAGATAACATCATCAGTGCACTTGAGCATTGGACTCAGGTCCTCCAACATGTTAGTCCAGTGCTCAACCACTGAGATAACCTCGCCCCTAATTCTAATGTGAATTGTAGCATATTTACAGCATAGCTCTATTTCAATCGGCATAAACAGCATTACCAGGATTGTCGAGATGTGATTCTAAGAGATTCTATGAGAAAACTACAGCCTGTAGCAGACATAAACAACACACATCCAGTAATAATAGAAATCGTCAAAACAATCTTCTCGCAAACACATCTTCGATACAAATGCAAACTAACGAATGTGAAAATCACCACTTTCAAGAGTGAAAATACTTTTATTTATTACTTTGCTTTTGGGCAGTCAAATAGGCGGCAGATTCGACCTTTTGACAGTGGTAACATCCTCCTTTCGCTGTGTGAACTTAGATTCGAGAGTTTGCCATCCATCAGTCCAACAGCAATTACTAAAGATTTAAAATGAAAAATGCGTTTTTTCACATTCGATACTTTGCATTTGTACCGACGACATTACAATATACTGACTGTCCGGACAGAAAGATTTAGGAAAAAACCTCCTAGCAGATTCAACAACATGAGCTCAAACGATCAATCAAAAACTAAGAATTGATCAATACAATTAAATCGAAATGACCAACGGACAAAAATGTCATTTTATTTAAATTTTATTGTGTCTAAACGTTTCATCGAGATAACAAACTATGATATTGGTCAGAATCTAAGTATTTGAAGTCATAAACATGTTTACTGTGGTAATTAACTGGTGCATGCTTACCTTCATCTTGGTGGTGATTATAAAAATAAACAGTATAGAAGAAGTATATATATACGCAGAAAATGTCCTTCAATTCGGCTCAAAAATCCCAAATCTATTCAAATCTATTGTAGTCCTTTGCTCATTTCAGGAGATAATTGAAACCATATTTCTATGGCTTATATTCTAATAGAACTCCGCATAATAATGGAGATGAAATGCATTTACAAGAAAATAAAAATTTACTGTGATATATTATTTACTCCAATGTTAGCAAGATAAGGAGATAAATATATTTTTATATTCATATGCCTATACTCATTGAGTGATTTTCCAAATTTTAGCGCCCTCCCTCGAAAGGGCTTATGAGGGTGACGTTATGGTGAAATCCAGAAGTGCCAACTAGAAAATTTCATCCGGCTAAAAAATGATCCGATTTGTATGAAATTTGGTGAAAAAAGACAAGTTCAAGTAACAAGACCAGGACCTTCTACATCCTTCGTTATCTTGTACAAACATGTGAAATGTTTATTTTGTAACAGAAAACATTTAGGAAGACGAAAACGCTATGTTCTGTGTGTAGAAGGGCCATGCACACCGATCACCAAAATGTGTTAAATGTTAACGAGTATCAATTGGACAGAACATTGTATTTTTCTAAAGATCCTATTTTTTTATGGCTTTTGATCATTCTAGTTTATTTTTCGTAAAAAATATTTCCAGAGTAGTAAATTTTTTACAGGATAATTATTTGGTGTTTGAACAATATTGAGTTTTAGGATTTCCTAGCTACTTTGTGAATTAATATTCGGCAGATTTACTCCAGAATTTATTTCTTGATGTTCCTGCTCTATACGTTCCTCTTGCATAAAAATGCAAAAGAAAAAGTTGAAATTTATTTATTTTATATATTTTCAAAGTATGGGGTGAAATTTACCCCACGGTGTCATTAACGTAGATGTCAAGGCAGTATCAATCCAGGGTTAAGCCTTTAAATATCGACGTGTTTTTAAACCCTCTACAATCTAAAGGTGCGAAGATTCATCCTTGGAGAAACTAAGGTGCTTACAGAAGGAGGAGATATAATTTGTAAATAAAATTAGTAAAAATTATTGAGCTCTACGGAAAAGATAAAAAAAAAAAATAATTGTAATTCACCTTCAACAAGATGAATGTCATTCTTGTCTTGAGGAAATGGATTTGATGACGGGAGGAAGAGCTGAGGCGTGTGCTCTCCGAGCCTAAGGTCGGGGGTTCGATTCTCACTAAGGGATGTTTCGAAAAAATGAATGTCTTCGTCCATGAGACAATAAAAAGTCCGTCACGCAGGAGCTGCATAACTAAGCACTTTCCTCAGAATTTGGGTAGTGTAGACTGCTTTCCAGAACAATTTGCTTAAAATATCCTACATAAATAAAATAAAAACATGAATAGTTCTCTTTTAATTTTGTAATGAGTAACTGATAAATTATTAATTTGCTTCCAGAGTTATGTTTACACATGGTACCTACTACACTACGTAATAAATACAAAAAACCTAGTATTATCGTATTTTGATCTAACACAGGAACCGGATACAGTCCCTCTAGCGCTCCTTGCGGCGCCTTTGTGAACCTATATCTGGCTGGCTTTTCTATTGAAATATATTACAAAGTAAACCCCCCTTTCCGATTGACCGATTCAGCTCATTTTTACAAAACTTCTTTCTCATGAGTTACCCACGACGTATACCGCGTTTCGTTACAATACAGCAGAAATTTCGACCAGTATGAGTATATTAGTAATTTGGGTCCTGAGTAAACTCCCCCTTCTAATGAACCGATTTAGTTTATTTTTACAACACATATTTACCTGTAGATTACCACTATGAATACCGAGTTTCGTCGAAATATACCTAAAATCACGGCTGGTAGTGGCGAATTGGTATTGTCGGTCCGGAGTAAAACCCCCCCTCCTCATGAACCGATTTAATTCATTTTTATATCTCACTTTTCTCTCTATATTACCACTACGAATACCAAGTTTTGTTGAAATATAACAAATATTACGGCTGAAATGGTCAAATTAGTGTTTTGGGTTCGGGGTAAACCCCCCCTTCCGGTGGACCGATTTTGGTGGTTAACGAACTCGTTCAATCGTTTGCTAATTGAATGCTATATACCAAGTTTCGTGACGAATAAACAAAAACTCTGGCCGCTATCGTGTTAACAGACACACATATATATATATATATATATATATATATATATATATAGATATATATAAATTTTAACGGGGGTCATTTTCGGTGTCTACTAGGTAGGATCGATAAAGATTTGAAGAAATTTTTCAAAAATTCCGTCATGAGTCCAACCTCAATAGCTACTTTCCTTCGGAGGAAAGTGCTAAAAGGGTAGTAAGCTGTAGATAAGACGTACAAAAACATTTGTTTATTTATCAGTGGGTGTAAAAAATTATTTAAAACAATCATATTTTAATTTTAAATTTATTATTCCTCCATGTTCAAAGTTATTGCTTCATTAACCATTTTTGATATTTCCTGTGAATGAAATATTATTATAAACTGAACAAATGTAAGAATAAATTTTGTATGGATAGATTTATTTTTGCAAATCCTTTGTCTCCAGTTTGAGATTTTCAGAACGCTTTAACTCAAGAGCACCGTGGTCCTCTTCATAGTCAACTGCCTGGTATGGATTGGGACCTTCAGCACCTACTGCCTGGTATGGATTGGGATTGTCAGCTCCAGCTGCAATATATAAAAATATTTTACAAATTTTGTTAAATTAATCAGCATTCAATTCCCAATAGGGATGGTGGCTTTTCTTTCTGAAAAATAAAATGATTCAGTCTCTACCGTGGATAAGGGCGGTAACCAGTAAATAACCTACCCTGAAAATATCTACTACTCACAAATTGAAGTCACAATTGAAATATATGTTTCTCATTAGTTTTGAAAAATATTTACCGACTTTTGCCTGGTATCGGATGGGACGTTTGTGTCCATGCCTAACACCGAACCGAGAGAATATCTCGTTATAATTTTCCCCAGCTAACATATCAAAATATACAATTTAAAAAATAAATAAATTGGTACATGTCGGTTTGTCTAATGTAAGTGAACAGTTCAAATATGGTCTGACGAGACTAAACGTAAATCGTATTGTAATGTTTTCGTACCTTCGGCGGCACATATACTAAATACATATTTTTTAATAAATTTTACAAATTTATTGTTGTAACTGGAATTATAAGAGTAATGATAATTTCGCAAATGACGCGATTCATATTTAAAAAATCATTAATAAAGCATTCTACCAAATTAAAACACAATTCCAAAGTGTCCCTTGTCCAGCATACAGTTCCAAAGGACCCATGTTCAAATTATTACTTAATTTTTCCTAACAACTATTATAGTAAAAGCGTAAAACTTTTAGAAATCCAGTCCCTTATCGCAATATGTGTCATAAAACCAAAACTCCCTCTAAAAAAAATTAAAAATTACATCCTAAAAGAGTTCTTTTTCGTTTCCCCAACTGTTAACATTTTTGGACAAGGCTCCTTTTGGGAAAGGATGACTCATGTAGAAGTGAATAAATGTTCTGAGACTTACGTTGAGCGAAGACCTCATTAACAGCTACACAGCACAGAAATACTCCGAACAGAATCTAAAAATATTTAAAAAAAAAATTAGTAATATCCAAGAGTATAAGACATCATTGTTCACACTTTCAACAAGAAGATAATTACTCCGACGCAATATTGTACAGGTTTTTGTTCTGGAAGTAGGAGGATATTTGGTTAATGATCTTTCAACAATTAGTTCTTTTCATGTGGGATATTTAGTTATTTTCCTTTTGGTATTCAATAACTAGGTGGTTTACTATGCTGTCTCTATTGTGTAGGGGAGAAGGGGGAAAATAGAGCCAAAATATTTTTTCTGGTTGAATTAAAACCAAATAATATATATTTTTTTTTAAATGACAGCTATATGTATGTCTTATAATTCTCTATACATAATTTAACCAATAAATAATAAGAATTGTAAAAAATCATGATGAACTTCAATCATCATGAGGATGGAAGAACAGCGCATCCCAAAGAAGCTTCTGGAAGGACACCCTGGTGGAGGACGTGGAAGAGGGCGACCCAAATTGCGATGGCTGGAAGATGTAAAAGGGGACCTCAAGACGCTTGGCGTCCGAAGGTGGAGAAGAGTGGCTTTGGACAGGGACGAATGGCGGAGAATTGTGGAGGAGGCCAAGGTTCTTCAAGGACCGTAGAGCCATCGAAAGTAAGTAAGTAAGTAAGTAAAAAATCATAAATATGCCTAACTACGTCGAATGGTTCGTGGAGAATTGAATCAATAGCATTAGAACACAAGCAAAAGCTTTTAATAAATAATTCATTGTATTGAATGGCATTTAATAAAAGTGCCAGTTTATAAAATGTAATTTGAATGTATATATATATATATATATATATATATATATATATATATATATACATGTATTATAAACTTATGCTACTGTTGTAAACCAGTGTTACAAAAAACCGAATTCTCACCTTCATTTTGGTGGTGCTTGTGTATAGCAGTGCAGAGAAGAAAATGTCCTTCAGCAAGGCTCTAAAATCCCCCTTCCATTCGAATCTATTGTAATCCTTTGCGCATTGGTAGAGCTAATTAAAATCAGTTTTCTATAGATTCTAATATAATCCTGCAGTGGTGATAAAAATGAAAACAATTTACATGAAGTTCATAGAAATTATTTTCTGTAAGTCTCGAGTCATGTAATTCTTACTATTCACTTTAGAAACAAGATATAGGTTGTTTTTTTTTTGTTTTGTTGTTTTATGAGTATCCATACGCATCTTCAGTTATTGCATGTATACATCAGTTACAATATACATATATACATCTATAAACATGTGTTATTATTCATATACATCTGGTTGATCAATTAGTTACAGATCGGATTACATAATTATACAATGTTACATATTCATTCATTACATATTACATGTTCGTTCTTTACAGTGTACCAAGTGACGCGATACCTTCCTTTTGTTATTTATTGAACTTGTGTGAATATAGTAGAGTTGTACATGATTATTTTGAAAAAAAGAGGTGTTTTTGAAAGTGGTAAATGTTTCCATACATATTAATAGTTTTGAGATGTGTAAGGATTGTTGCTATATATGGACAGCTGTCAGTAAGTAATTCGGTCATGTCATACGGTAAGTCTAGATTTTGGCGTTGTCGGCATTCTGTTAGTATGTGTTTTACGGTAAGTTTATATGTTACATATTCCTCATGTGGGCTTTTCATTTTTAGTCATTAAGTACTCGTGCGTGTCCAATTCTGAGTCTAGTTTTAACTACTTCTTGAAGATTATGCGGCTTTACAATTACTCCGTCAATGAATTTCATCTAATTTTTTTCTGATAAGCTCCCTTTCCTGATAAGTGTAAATCAGATAATAAAGAAATGTCCCTATAAGCTCCTCCTTCAATGTTCCTTCAGGGTTCTGTACATACCTGATGGCCACCATCAAGCAGCTCGAAGCAGCTGTTAAAGAATATTATAGAAATACTTTAAAATCAGGTTAGGATATAGATTATTGGAGACCCACTGAGCAGAAAAAAGGCTCTCCCATTGCAGAACTAGTAAATCCGGATGTTTCTGCAAGTAGGCCTAACATATCATCTTAATAAAGAACAATTGTCGTATAAAATAATAATAATTGGACTGCACTGCTGATGTAAGTTCAGTCTTAACGTCCAGCGGGGGGAGAGAAGGAATAAAAAACAGAGAAATGGGAACAGAAAATAACACCGGATTTTTTCAGTCCGATTTCAAGATGCGAAGCTCATATCTACAAGTTTCTGATGTACCAATATTTTCTAGGTTAGATTAGTTCAATTATCTAGACCTTCTTGGGAAATTGAAAAAAAAAAAGTCACAATTATATTTTAATATTTATTATTAAAGCAGAGTTATCTGATACCTTTGGTGCATATAAGTGAATATAAATATTTTTTTACATATAAGTGTATTAAATACTGGGTGCTGCAGATAACTAGCTGAGTGATGAGAAAGATGGTCCAGGGTTTTCTTGTTTTATGCTCATAACGACAATCCAATCATCCTTAAATATATACATTTGGTGGTAATATTATACACATTTCGCCTAAGATTTAGAATAGTGTATATTTATAAATTATAAAATTATATTGGAAATATGAGAAAAATATGGATATTTACATAAAACATGAACAAAATCATTGAAATAATTTCATTTTCGGAAAATGCAATTATTCCAAAAAATTGAAAATGATATACATTTATATATATATATATTTGAAATATAAATATAGACAGATAAAGATTCATAAATTCTTGATTTTTAATAGTGAGGATTCATTCATGAATGAGAGAAAAATACGAATTCAATTTGAAGGATGATCAAACAAAATATCATTTTAAATTGCAAATAGAAGACGTAAGAAATAAATCTGGCGGGTCCGTACGATAACAATAAAGCTACAGACTATTGTTACAGGGTTTTCATAACTTGTCCGCGGTAAATTTGAATTATAATTATTTTTTTATGTATTCAGTTGCATTGAAGATCGACAATCTTGCGAGATGTCGAAGCGCCGTAAAAAAAATTATAAAAAAATTCCGTGTTTCGGAACATAATCCCCGTTGCTAGAGAAATCTTAAAATAAATAATTAAAAATAATTTGATTAATATACATTTATTTTGGCGCCTCCGATGTCTCCAATTTCCTATGCTTCTTGCATTTCATCAACAGCTGCTCCTTGGTTTGCTTTGGGACTCTCAACTGCAGCTGCAAGATATGAAAATATTTTACAAAATTACTTAGACAATTTGGTTGGACAGTAAAAAATGGCTTTGCACAGTTAATAACCCGCCATATAAATCTGAGTTATTAAAAAAATGTACATTAAAATATTAATATAAGTTTCTCATTAGTATTGTAAATTATATACCGTTTGCTGCCTGGTAGTGCCTGGAAGCCATCGCATCAGCTTTAGCTGAAATTTTAAAAAAAAATGCAATTAGACTATTTTATTTTATATAAATTTCGTACCTTTTTTACAAATTCGTAGACTATTACATTATATACAGTTTGTGTGTTTTTAGGTGAAGCTGTGTCGATTATAATTTCTGAGCTCCATTAAAAATAGTTCTGTGATTTATATGTTTGGTTTTTATTTAGTTTTTCCGTCATTCTCTGGATAACCAGGATTTTCGTTTACTAGGATCGGTCCTGGTCCCAGTTGATCCGGGTAAACGAGGTTATATATATATATATATATATATATATATATATATATATATATATATATATATATATATATATATAGAGGAGAAGGTGGTATTATGAACCCCCAATTTGTTTTTCCCTTTTTTTCTAATTGCCTATGAAGTTTTTTTAGAATATTCGTTCATAGCTTTTACTACAATATTTCGTGAACATTCTTACGAAATAAGAACTTTTTTCGGTAACTTTAAGTACTTGAAAAATAAAGAAATTCGACGAATGTCAATTTGTTATTAAAAGAGAAATAAAATGACTTATTTATGACATTTTCATTTATTACAAAATCTTGAAAATGCATTACAAAGTAGAAAATAATTTATAAGGTAACTTAGAAAGCGTTATTAAGGAATCATTTAATTGCTTTATGACTTTTCCGTCTATTTGCAAAAATCACAAACCAAAATCAAGAACGGAGGTAAAAGATTCTTTCCTCTCTATCAAATGATTCGAGGGATTTTACTTTGAACAGCTGATATTCCAGTCTCATCGACATCAAACACCCTATCAGCTAGATAGTTGTGTTTGGGATACTCGACTTCATGGATAACAAAGAAATTGTCGACTGCTTCTTTGTCAAATCAATAGGCTCATAAGGAAAACGATGTTGCAGCTGGTTTCAAAACATTCTTGGGTCGATTAATGAACCAAGCTAATCCAATTAACCCATCTCCTGTGAATGGGTGCTCAATTCAATTCCTTTACACATTTGGTAGGTAAGCTACTCTGTGAACATTACAGAGCTCTTAAGTTCGGGGGCTCATATAACAACCCTCGCCAGGTTGGAATTTGATCATTCATTGTTACTTGAAAACTTGCATTGTATCTACACAGAAATGATCTCTGAAATGTCCTTTACACTATTCAATAAGGAATTAGATGGATTTTGAATGGACATATATTGTAATTATAAACAGATTGCTTACCTATCAAAGTTTTTCAGATCAAGATATCAAATGAAACATTATTACACACAAACTATCAGCTGCAACTAAGCGAGAACACTCCAGTGGCGAGAGCCTTTACAGAACTATCATTTCAAATTATCACCGCGAAAATGAGTGCGCAGTATGAATAGATATTGAGGGGGCTCATAATACATGCAGGGCTCATAATACATGCAGGGCTCATAATACCACCTTTACCTCTATATACATACATATATTCGTGACGTAGGGGTTTTGAAACAAATACATTTTTCATTGGCCCACCCGGTTTCTGTCGCACTCTCGACGTCATAAGCGGTTTTCCTTTCTATAGGGGGAGGTGGGAAACTTGTTAAGATATTCTGAGCTAATCTAATGTTAAATATTCAATAAAGTTATATATTACTATGCATGAGCACTCCTCGTCAAACGTTTCGGGTTCAATTCCCACTAAGTATGTTGGCTATTCGCGGCAAAAGAAAAGATATCAGCCCCTATCGTGGGTAAAAAAAAAGTCCGACTCGCAGGAACTGCATCATCTTAGCGCGGTTCCGTTCTTATCGGAAGTGCGATTAGTAAAGGAATAGTAGCAGCTATCGGTAGGTTTTGATCTGTCGTTAAAAATATAAAATAAAATCTCAAAGAGAAGGAAGCTTAAAGAGCCACATATGGAAACTGACAGTTTTCTAAACGGATGGGACTCTCCCGTCATCGCGACGCTCACTCTAGGAAAACTCTATTACCAATATGATTCTTATTTTCTCAGCTTTAATGAAATACTCATTCCACCGTTAAATAAACTTAAAAAACAAAAGTGACGTAAACAGTGACAAAAACCCGTTTAAAATAACAAAACTAACACTTTCGTAGTTTTAAGCACTTACTTCTCCGACTGACATTGCCCCATCGAAATTTGCTTCAGAATCTTTTTTTTTAGAGAATTTAGTAAGCTTTTGAATGGTTATATCGTACTTCCCACGATTTCTTAACTGTTTTGAAGATATTAAGGGGGAAAAATGGTGCTAATACCTACCGATAGCTGCTATATTCCTTCACTAATCGCACTTGAGATAAGAACGGAACCGCGCTAAGATGAAGCAGTTCCTGCGGGTCGGACTTTTTTTTTGTCAGACAAATTAATGTATTATGTTTATATTATAATATAAATATTATGTTTATAAGAAGAGCAAATCACTTTAATTGCGGTGTAAAATATTGTTGCTAGCTAAATCTAAGTATTATATAAGCTCATAAGGAAAAAATGGTGCTAATGACTCAGATTTCGATGCACCATAAAAGAAAAAAAAATTAAGGACAATATACAAAGATTCCGAAGTATTTCATGTCTGTTAATAAAATATTTTATTCTAATCCCAATAACGCAACACTTATACACAAATAAACTTTTTTTAGGTACCTATTTAATACTTATAAAATAAGGTTATAATGAGCGATCCGCTGTGGCATACACCAAGTACTACCACCGTGTGGAGTGCAACTAGTATAGACCGGTACGTCTGTACCACTGTGGTGTGTGAAGAGCGGCTGTTCTGATACTGGCAAAAATTAGAAATCCTACATTCCTAAAGTTGTTTGGAGGCTTATCTTTATGACTCTAGACAAGGACTTGAAGATGACGAGGGTACACAGGGAGACGAGGGTACCTGGGGACAGGGAAAACGCCCCCCACCCTAAGCCTCCTAGCTCCTCACCTTCGAATTCATATGATTTCGTTCAATGAATTTAAAAAAAAAAAAATTAATAAATAGATAAAAACTTCTGAAAATAGGGAATACCAAAAACAATTCTAAAGAACGAAATCAACACCAGTACAGTCATCTAGATATTCATAGGGCATCTTCGAATTCCAAGATACCGTTGAAACAAAATATTGTTTCTATATATACGTATCCTGTTTTATTGACTAATACATTTGACTACTATAAGCAATCACAAAAATAACGAGCAGTGAAAAAAAACTGTAGGAAACACACAAAAAGATTCGTTCAAATGAACGAAATTACCTATGTTTTAAGCACTTATTTCTCCAAATATGACCATCCCATCGCAAATGTCTTCAAAACATTTTTTGTAGAAACTTTAGTAACCTTTCGAATGGTAATCTTTTGCTTGCCAAGATTCCAAACCGTTTTCGTGATATTAATGAAAATATACGAAGCTCCCAAAACTTTTCATGTCTAAAAATGAAATATTTTATTTTAATCCTTCCTTTACTCCAAACGTAACCAAATTTTCAACATATTAGTTTTGATAAAATTCAAACATGGAGAAAATGTTTCAACTGAAGCCCATGATTCTAAGTACCAAAATCAAAGACAAAAAGAACAGTTCGAATAAGCGAAATCAATTACTTTAAAGTTTTAAGCACTTATTTCTCCGATTGACATCGCCTAATCAAAACTTCCATTAGAACCTTTTTTGTAGAGCATTTAGTAAGCATTCTAATGGTAATCTTTTGTTTATCAAGATTCTCAACCTTTTTCGAGATATTAAGGAAAGTATACAAAGTTACCAAAACTTTTCATGTCTGTTCATAAAATATTTTATTCTAACCCTTCCTTAACTCCAAACGTAACATAACTTTCTACATATTAGTTTTAATGAAAGTAGAACATGCAGATAATGTTTCAACTAAATCCCGTGATTCTAAGTACCCAAACCAAAAACGGTATTCAAAAACTATTTTTCCAATTTTCTCGAAAACGGTTAAAGCTATCGCCTTGAAAATGGTTTCATTCGTTTTCCTAGCCCAAGAAGCCTATAAAAAGAGTACTTACAAGCTTATGAACTCAAAAACGTAAGCGTTACGATTTTTTCTGCGCGAATTTCGCCCCAAACGCCATCTTCCAGTGGGCGGATTTTGCTGGTTAACGAACTTGACCTTTCAAATTGGACGACTGATTTTTGTACCAAATTTCATCAAAATCGGACCATCAGGGAAGCCAGAAATGAGCGAACAGACAAATATATATATATATATATATATATATATATATATATATATATATATATATATATATATATATATATATATGTATATATACAAATTTGAACCACCGTTATTTTCGGTCTCTAGGGGTTCTGAAACGCGAAATTTTCTTGTCGGCACTTCCGGATTGTTTCATTGTATCAACCTTATAAGCGGGGTTCCTCCCTATGGGGGAGGAGGAACCGCGCTAAAAAAGGGTGGTAACCCGTAGATAACCCGTACTATAAATCTGTCTTATTTATAAAAGTCCGACTCGCAGGAACTGCGTCATCTTAGCGCGGTTCCCTACATTTCGAAGAAATGGAATAGATTAGGCATCACAAATCACAGGAAAATGACAGTATCCAACTTACACTGAATAATACTAATAATTCTTAATCCTCATTCTTGAGGAAGGCTAAATAAGTCAATACAATTATGTACTGAAAACATACTCACTCTTCCACTACTGCACAGAAGGCTCTATTTCGAACCAAAAATTCGTTGTCATTATAAGTTTCTTTTGTTTTACTGGCAAATTCACTTTACTGTTATAGTCAACTGTAAATATGTGATTCATGGCAAATAAAGTTCCATTCTCTCGAGGGTAAAATCTTTATATAAAATAAGAAATACCGATAACTTCAGTTGTATGCTATGAGGAAGGTATATAGAAAGGAGAATTCAAAACAAACTTATGTATACGCCATCTTGTTCAGCCACTGCCATCATGATTACCACAGCCACTCCAAACTTATTACTAATACCTTTCAACTGTTTCTTGGGTTATTTTACTAAAATACTAATTTCACTGATAAATGAAATTTAAAACAAAAAACAACCAATTAACAAGTGAGATAAACCGAGACAAAAACCCTTTCAAAACAACAAAACAAACACTTTTTAAGTTTTAAGCGCTTATATCTGTGCTTGACGTTGCCCCATCGAATATTGCTTCAGAACCTTTTTTGTAGAGCATTTAGTAAGAATTCGAATGGTCACCTTCCATTTAACACGATTTCCCAACCGTTATCGTGATATTTACGAAAAATGTATGAAGATCCGAAAACTTTTCATGTCTATTAATAAAATATTTGTTTTCGCTTACTTACTTAACTCCAAATATAACCAAATTTAAACATCTTAGTTGGAATTCATTTCAAAGATGTAGAAAATATTTCAATTTAATCCCGCGATTTTAAGTACCCACAAAATAATAATGACTTACAGAAACATTGATTTCACTTTTCTCAAAAACGGTTGCAGATATCGCCTTAAAAATGGTTTCATTCGTCTTCCTATGTTAAAAAAACTTATAAAACAAGTACCTGCAAGCATATGAACTCAAGAACGTAAGCGTTATGATTTTTTTTTGCGCGAATTTCGCCCCAAACACTATCTTCCAGTTGACCAATTATGCTGGTTAACGAACTTGACCTTTCAAATTAGAAGACAGATTTTTTGTACCTAATTTCATCAAAATCAGACCATTTTTGAGCTTGCTAGAGAACAGACAAGCATATATATATATATATATATATATATATATATATATATATATATATACAAATTTGAACCACCTATATTTTCGTGATCTATAGGGTCTGAAACGAGAAAGTTTCTAGTCGGCACTTCCGGATTGCGTCGTGAGTTCAACCTCATAAGCGGGTTCTTCTTACGGAGATAGGGAGGAACCGCGCTAAAAGGACAATACATTTTAATTATATTTTTCTCCTTAGTATAGTCAAGTATAGTACAATACTTACCAATTCCTGCCTTGTATTGGTTCGCAGCCATTGCATCTCCTTCAGCTGAAATATATGATAAAATACAATTAGACAAATTTAGCACGTTATATAAAATTAATATAAATAATTAATGAAGAATAAAAAATCATTAATTATTCATAATTAAAAAAAATCAATCAATCAGTAACTGAATAAATGAATAAATTCTTATTCAATAAAAATGTATTAAATAACGAGACAACCCGGTTATTAATAAAATAAAATAAATATTGAATAATGCCCCACTCTGGTAAAGACAGTAGAAGTTGGGTCAGTATTTATTTATCTTTTGAATTTCAAGTCAATCCTTAAGTTCTTTCCTCTCCAAGGTGGAATGTAGGCGAATGTATTTGTGAGAATTAAAGTTTTTGTTCGGATGTGAAATCTTTTAGCATCTAAAACTCTTACAATTAATGGTTTTCTTTTACAAGTAATAAAAGGATGTTACAATTTAAATATATATTTCCCATTAGTATTCTACTATATTTACCAGCTCCTGCCTGGTAGAGGTTGGGAGCCATCATTTCACCTTCAGCTGAAATATATGATAAAATACAATTAGACAAATTTAGTTTAAAAATAAATGTGTACCAAAGAAGTTGCATAACTAAGGTAAATTGCTAGAAATTTTGGAATTATATAAATATATTCGCTCTTTATTATTATAATTATTATTACATATATACATTCCATTACGTCATTAAATATAAACATCCGAATATACAATTTGAATGTACAACAGTTATACCAATGCAGGAATGAATATATATTCATTCAATTATACAATTAATCAAATAGGAGTAACAATTTTACAAAGTAACAAGCTAACAGATTTTAACTTCGGTTTAAAATTGTCAAATTTCGTTTTTATTTTGCATTCTGAGATTTAGTAAAGTATTAATGTATAGTTTTATTATTGTTTAGTCTTTAATGGTATAAAAAACAAATTATTCATGGAGTATGGAAAAGCTAGACTGTCAGAGTAAAATGTGCAAATATGTAAAAGAGTAAAAAAAATGATTAAAAGTGTTACAATTCTCAGTTCTGCTGCAACAAGGAGCTCCAAATATGTAAATAACAATCTCACTTTTTTGAAAGTTTATAAAATAAATTGTTTGCAGTACTAAAAGAGCTAGTTTTTAACCAATTTTTGGAGTTGTTCACATTTCCTTGGGAAAAAGTATAGAGTAAACTCAAAAACGTTCTAATTTTATATATTGAGAAATAAATAAGAGACATTCTATAGCGTACTAAGCAGTAAACACAATACCTAGGCAATATTTGTAATTTGCTGTAACAAAAATAATACTTTCTATACTTTGCGTAAACAGCTGATTATAGTCTGGTAGAAGACAGTAGAAGTTGGGTCAGTATTTTTGAGTATTGTTAATGTCAAGTTAATACTTAAATTCTATACACTCCAAAGTGAAATGTCTGGGAATGTGTTTGTGAGAATTGATGTTTGTGTTATTTATAAAATCAGTCACACATGTGTTATTTATAAAAATACTTTACAATTTAAACCTATGTTTCCCTTTAATATTGTACAATATTTACCGCCTATTGTCTGGTGGTGGGTCGGACCCATGTGATAAGATTCAGCTGAAATATATGATAAAATACAATTAAAAAAAATTAGTTTCGTACATGGATAACTAAGTTATAACTAAAAATAAAATCGATTTCTTAGAAACCTTTCTTTGTGGTAGATGTTAGTAATTCATTCATTTATAATACAATATAAATAAATTATATTATCTATTTATAATTTATATAATATATATATATAAATTATAAAATCTTTTGACATTTACCTTGAGCGAAGACTACAGCTACACAGGCCAGGGATAGAACGAACAGGGCCTGAAATGTTTATAATAACTGTAGAAATATATAACGGTCCACTATTAATCATATTGTTCTCATACCTATTGGTCGTCACTGGTTAAATGGGGTTAAATTTGAATGAACCTATACTGCTTATATATTTGCCTAAGAGCAAACAGACAAATATATAGGTATATATTGGTGTGTTTCCACTCTTTGGGCAAAGTTCGACCATTCGGTATCAGTTAAATGAAAATATCCTAGCAGCATTGGTTTTTACCTATTTCTCCACATTTTACTAATGTTTCCCCATTTTATGATATTCTACCAGGAAACACGGCAAGTTTTTACTGAAGAGAAGGAAAACTCAGTAAATTAGCTCTGCTCAATTTCATTATTGAAAAACTGTGTAATATCAAGCTCAGTAAAAGGATAACATTAAAAGTGAAAAAAAATCGTCTATCCAACTACCAGTGACGTGTCGGTGAAGAGAGTAAATTCTTTTAAAGATATTTAAATGTGTAATACTTTAAAACGCATTAATGCTTGTTTCATGTGTATTTATTGTCTTTTATAATAATGATAATAAGTCAGGATGTATAGTTTTCTTTTTTACTGTACTTGCTGTTACCACTGTACTAGCTGTGACAGACAGATGGTAGCCGTTTTGACCTAGCGTTTGGCAATCGTAGTATCACAATCTACCTTTGTTCCAGCTTAGGTCACAATCGGTCGAACGGTGTGGATTTGTATAAGGGACAAAAATACAGACAGACAGCTGGTAGACGTTTTTGACTTAGCCTACGACACTCCCCAGATTAGGATCTACCTGTGTACCGAGTTTAGTCAAAATCGGGCAAACGGTGTGCATTTGTATAAGGGACAAACATACAGACAGACAGCTATAAGACGTTTTTGACTTAGCCTACGACACTCCCCAGATTAAGATCTACATATGTACCGAGTTTAGTCAAAATCGGACGAACGGTGTGGATTTGTATAAGGATCAAACATACAGACAGATAGGATGTAGACGTTTTTGGCCTAGCCTACGACACTCCCCGGCTCAAGATCTACATGTGTGCCAAGTTTGGTCAAAATCGGACGAACGGTTTGGATTTGAATAAGGAACAAACATACAGAACGACAGCTAGTAGATTTTATTGACATAGCCTACGAGACTTCCCGTATCAAGACCTACCTCTGTGCCAAGTTTGGTCAAAATCGGTCAAACGGTGTAGATTTGTATAAGGAACAAACAAATAAACAGACAAACAGAAAAGCAGACAGACACGTGATTTTTATATATATATATATATATATATATATATATATATATATATATATATATATATATATATATAGATGACTGGTTTTATAGTATGGGTTTATTTTTAATCTGAGAGTGTATCGTTTTAGCGCGCTTCCTCCCTCCCTTCATAGGGAGGAATCCCGCTTATAAGGTTGATCTGATGAAACAATCCGGAAGTGCCGACTAGAAATTTCGCGTTTCAGAACCCCTAGAGACCGAAAATAACGGTGGTTCAACTTTGTATATGTTTATATATATATATATATATATATATATATATATATATATATATATATATATATATTTGTCTGTTCGCTCATTTCCGGCCCCCTAATGGTCCGATTTTGATGAAATTTGGTACAAAAATCCGTCATTCAATTTGAAAGGTCAAGTTCGTTAACCAGCAAAATCCGCCCACTGGAAGACGGCGTTTGGGGCGTTTCGCAAAAAAAAATCATAACGCTTACGTTTTTGAGTTCATATACTTGCAAGTACTCGTTTTATAGGCTTCTTGGGCTAGTAAAACGATTTTTTTAAGGCGAAAGCTTTAACCGTTTCCGAGAAAATCGGAAAAATAGTTGTTAAATCAAGTTTTTGGTTTGGTTACTTAGAATCATGGGATTCGGTTAAAATATTTTCTGTATGTTTAAATTTTAGACATACAAAGATGTGTAAATTTTGGTTATGTTTGAAGTTAAGGAAGAATTAGAATAAAATATTTTATTAAGAGACATGAAAAGTTTTGGGAACTTCGCATATTTTCCTCAATATCTCGAAAACAGTTGGGAAATCGTCATAAGTGGATAGAAACTATTCAAAAGCTTTCTAAATTCTCTATAATTAATATTCTGAGAATGTTTTTTGATTAGTCGATGTCAATCGGAGAAAACGGTGATAAAAACTTTGAATGTGTTCTTTTGAACGGGTTTTCGTATTTGTTTAGCTCACTTTTTAAATGTTTGTTTTAAATTGTATTTATTTTATGAAACATTTAGAAATTATAAACATTTTGATAGTTTTGAATACATTGAACAATGAAATAAAAATTTCATATCAGTAGCAGTGGGCCAAGCCAGGCTCTAGGCTGTTTTTTTTAATTGCATTTATTTATAGAATTAGTATTACTGTAGAAGAAATCAAGAAAATTAGAAACATTTTGATATTAGTTTTGATATTTGAAATAACTATTTGTAGTATTGGGGTTGGCCAACGAGTGGTGGGTGAATTCCAGGTATAAGGGTACGCTGCCCCTTGGTAACGGGCCCTTTGCTTACGGGGGAAAGGTTGAACCAAAATAATGACGGTTTCTATTTCAATCTTCCCAAATGACACTAGGGATAAGAACTGAACCGCGCTAAGATGACGCAGTTCCTGCGAGTCGGACATTTTGTCCATGTTAATAGTTATACTTGATGATAACAGTTTTACTCCCGCGGCATGCCGCGCGCCTAGATTTCTCAAAGGGAGTCATGGCAAATAAGCTGGAGTGAGGACAAAATATTTCTTGAAATAATCTAAATGAATGAAACCGACGCAATGAAAAAATGCCTCGAAATGATGAGGACTCTAAAATAAAATATCATTGCTACTTGGAAAATATGCAAGAAGAACCATTCATTTTATAAGTTATTGAAAATTGGACTACAATATTATACCAAAATTTTTTAACACGATTCTGCAATTATTTAAAAACAATGAATTCTTTTAGAAAATCTTCATTTACACACATTTTAAGAGCCATTTACAGGTTCTGTGAGTTTTTAAGAGCTCCTGAAAAGACGTCATGGGGACGTGAAAAATGTAGACCTATGTACAATTTTTAAAATTAGATCTTCCAAGAAATAAACTACGTCGTGAAGTATCGTTTCACCATCTAATAATATAATGATATAATTTCAATATTTCACAATAAAAATAGCAAATTGCTTACTTGCGGGCTTTAAAAGCCAATAAATAAATCCAAGAATATTCTATGCTTACCTTCATCTTGGAGGCGATTGTCGAAGCTCTGCTGTGAACTGGTTTATATTTGCAGAAAATGTCCTTCAGTACGGCACTAAAATTCCCTATTTCTTTGAATCTATTAAAATCCTTTGCTCATTTGTGCAGATAATTGAAAGCATTCTTCTATGGGTTTAAACATAATCCTACTGCTAAACTAAAAAAGAAATCCATTTACATGGAAATTAAATTTTAACATTCTCTCAATGTCACCAAGATAGGAAAGATTTTTCCAACTAGGAAAATATATTTTCCCATTATAGTCGCTGGAAAATACGCTGGTGGAATCGACCTATAACAAGGGTCAAGTTTCCGAAAATAATCGTAGATGTCATACCTTTGCTTTAATATGCTTTCTGGTGTATTTTTTACGCGTAATTTGACGCGAGGAATCAAAAAGAAGGTTTTTGCGCGATTCCTCCCTCCCTCATAGGGACGAAATCCGCTTATAAGGTTGACCTTATGATGTAATCCGGAAGTGCCGACTAGAAATATTCACGTTTCAGAGCCCATAGATCACGAATATAAAGTTAGTACAAATTTTTGTGTATATATATATATATATATATATATATATATATATATATATATATATATATATTTGTCTGTTTGCAGTCTAGCTCAGCGAATAATCGGCCGATTTTGATAAATTTTGGTACAAAAATCTTTTGTTTCATTTGAAATGTCAAGTACGTTAACCAAGAGAATCCCTACAACGGAAAATGTTTTTTTGATGCGAAATTGGAGTGAAAATAAAACCTACAGCATATGCTTGCAAGTTCTCGTTTCATAGGCTTCTTGGCCTAGGAAAAGGAATGAAACCATTTTTAAGGCGATAGCTTTAACCGTTTTCGAAAAAAGGGACAAATGGTTGCTGAATTAAATTTTTGGTTTAGGTACGTAGAATCATCGGATTCATATAACCAAAGATGTTTACATTTTCCTTACGTTTGGAGTTAAGAAAGGATTAGGATAAAGTATTTTATTTATAGACATGAAAAGTTTTAGGAACCTCGTACTTTCCTTAATATCCTGAAAACGGTAGGAAATCATGGTAAACGGAAGGGTACCATTCGATACCAGGCTAATTGTTCTGCAAAAAAGATTCTGAAGCAATTTTTGATTAGGCGATGTCAATCGGAGAAATAAGTCCATAAAACATCAAATGTGTTTGTTTTGTCCTTTTGAACGGGTTTTTATCGTTGTTTAAATCACTTTTTGATTGATATTTCAGTATCAATGCTTGTTTGTTTGTGCGTAGTTTTATGTTTTAATATTAGATTATGTTTTATTAAATATAACTTTGTTATCTTTAAAAATCCTTTATGACGATTTAAATGGATTTATGTCTGTTTGTGAGGAGACAATTATATAAAAATTATATATATTTGTGTTTTTCAGTGCTGTAGAAGCACTGATGATGCAGCTGGGACTCCGAAAGTTTGCTTAGGAATTGAGTATTTGACATATTATTATTATACGTTTCATCGTCTAGTTGCAATACTTTTGTTTGTTTCCCCGTTGTATATTCATATATTTTCATTTTTTTCATAAATGGCATTTTCGTCGCATTCACAATCATTTTTAACTTTTTTCACTCGAGCGTGATTAGTTTTGTCAAGTAGTATGCCATTGCTGATGTTAGTTGAATGATTCAATTACCTATGTAGTCAGACTGTTAATTGTAACATAAACTGAAGTGCTATATACACAACTACAAGGCTACATTTTTATTTGCCTACGATTTTTTTTTTTTAATTTAAAGCGAAGATACACGCCTGCAGTTGATGCTTCAATGGAACCCACATGACTCAATTGTAATTATTAGTAAATAACAAATAAATTTTACTAAAGTATAAGTATTTGAAATATTTGGAATTTTATAATTTTATTAAAACAATCAAACATTATGAAATAATTTTTCGCCACAAGAAAAAAAGTATTCATTCAAAAAAATACAAAGATCCTAGCTTTCCAAAATGTATTTATCACAATGATTCCCAGAGTTGGACATATCAGGGTATAGTTTATCAAAATATATGTCTAAGAGAATGATAGATTTTTTTCAATTTATTCGATGTTGAGTGATTCATTTGACTCCCTCTCCCTTTGCATGGTAATCTTGACTCAGCGGATGTGGTTTGCTTAGCTCCTCCAAAGCATGCAAGATTTGAATCAAATTAACACTTGCTGAAAATCTACTAATCGGTGGTGAGTGGCTATTATATTCTACAGTTTTTTTTCTAGGGCCACCTTGACACAGAGAAGTGGTTCTGTGGTTGAACGTACTCTCCAAAATCTAACCTGGTATTTGCGCAGTTATTTTTCAGCAAACAATGAACATGAGAGTAGCCTCCATACCATAGCACATTCTGGTAAAACTGAAAGAGAGCGCCCTCAGCATAGATTTTTTTTTTTTCAAATTTTGAACTATAGTGTATTTTGATGCAATAAACACGAATCCGTTAAAAAAAGTTGTTCTCAATCAGAAAAGAAGTTATTAATCACTAAAGTACACTGTTATGGAGGTTATAAAATTTGGCGTAAACAGCGCATTAATGAACATACATATTAAGAATAATGTCCAGGAAGAATTTTGGGCAGACGTGCTATGCGTTTCCGCTCGCTCAAGAAGATATCAATACTCTAGTCAATCCAACTCACTGTTATGGATAGAATTCCGATGTTATGGAGGTTATAAATAGTTTATCAACATTTCAAATGAGAATTCTTTGTTTCCCAATATTATATGTCTGCGCATGCGCATGTTTACAAATACGCTGCTAACACCAACTTTAGCTTCAATAACAGTGAATTTTAGTGCTTTATAACTTCTTTCCTAGTTGAGAGAAACTATCCTTTTTTTTTTTTTTTTTAACGGATTCGTGTTTAGTGGATCAAAATACGTTACAGTGCAAAGCTTGAAAAATATCGGTTCTGAGGACACTCTCCTTCAGTTTAACCCACACTCTATCTGATCACCCTTCTTGTTTATCGGTCAGATAATGGTTACTGCCCATTTCGTGGGCATACCCTTCCTTACCTAGATGGTCAGAATCAAATCGTGTAGATCTTTCTCGAATTCTTCTTCCCAATACTTCAGAACCTCCGACAAGCTACCGTTACCGTGCACCCCTGCGCTCTCAAATTTTCTATTTCATCCTCATTCAGTCTCAATAAGAGTTCAATTAAGCTTCATCCATTATCGCTAAGTCAGAGGCCATCATCCCTCTAATGCTTTCTTGTAATATTGGGTCCATCTCTTCAAGATATCATTCTGGGATTTATTTATTTTATCTCATTTTAGGAGCTTCGCAACTAGGCGATTTTCTCCTTTAATTTCATTATTACAATTTAAATATACAGTTTTGAAAATTACATAAAAATAACTTTATGAACATTAAAATAAATAACAAAGAATAAGAAAATTAATTTCACCACAATAAACCAAAAAGAACAAATTATTGATAACAATTCATACAGCTGTGCGTAGTATCTTTATGGGTCTCCAGTGGTCTAATGGTTAGTGCATTGGATTCATAAGCGGGAGATGGTGGGTTCGATCCCCACCTCCGGCAGGAATTTTCTCATCTCAGGGCTCGTTGGGAAAATTCCTCGCTGTACCCTGGATGTCGGCGCTAATGACCTAGAAGTAGATGCGCCGTAAAAAAAAAAAAAAAAAAAAAAAAAAAAAAAAAGTATCTGAATAAGTATAATAGTAAGACTATTTTGTTGTGTTCTTTCACTTCATTTCTGTTTCCTGTATGTGTTCGTCCAGTTTTCGGATTGTTTTTTTTCCTTGACTTATTAATCCCGCCACCTTCGACGCCTCTCGGTGTCCTTGCCTTATTCCTTCCAAGTTATTAACTGCACATCCAGGTCCACTATTATTTAGAGGAAGAATATCTAAGTAAATATCACTATCTGCTGTAAGCATTTTGAAGCGTCCAGTGATTTTATCATTTCTAATCTCCCAGCACTTTTCTGCAATAACTTTTTCATTTCTAAGTCTGAAGTTCATCGCTTTCCTCCGAAAAATCGAGCAGATTCTGACGGACGGTGGTTTCTGTATGGATTCTGGGTTGTGGTAGTTTTCTATGCACTCTTTGCATTCCTTACAGGCTTGGGAATCAATGCTCTAATCCTCTACAGATGCTAGAAGCCCTCTAGAAATCTGGAATCAGGGAATTCTATTTAGATTCCTTCGAATTGAGTAAGCTACATGAAGGCTATTCCTTGAATCTGTTTGATCAGATGTCCGCCAGAGCTCTCTCTCAAACCTTGATTCAGTCAAAGATGATTTCCTCGCCTTTGGATATTAAGTCTGCCACCTTGTCTACCATTTTGGCACCTACTTATCACAATGATTTCATATTTTGGACATACCAGGGTTTAATATATTAGATCTATATCCAAGAGGATGATTCATTATTTCGGGGTTTTAAGTCAAATGGTTCGCTTGTCCCATGGTTAATTTGACGTTTTATGAAATATTCGAATGTAGTTCATGTATGACCTATTCTGAGTCAAGACCTAGAAGTACTATTTCTTTTTACTATTGTCGTTATTAGTGAATATTAACTCTTCATTAGTATTCGTGGTGATTTTTGATAAGTTATTATATCTACAATTATCACTGTCAAACTTTAATAGAAACTATCCGGCTTTACAATTTCTCCGTCAATAAATTTCATCTAATTTTCTCTGATAAGCTACCGTTCCTGATAAGTGTATATAAGATAATGATAAGCCCTATAAGCTTCTTCTCCAATGTTCCTTTAGGGTTCTGAACATACCTGATGGCCACCATCAAGCAGCTTGAAGCAGCTGTTATAGAATATTATAGAAATACTTTAAGATCAGGTTAGGATATAGATTATTGGAGAACCACTCAGCAGAAAAGAGGCTCTCCGATTTAAATTCTTACCCCAGAACTAGTAAATCTAATTTCTGATGAACCAATATTTTCTAGGTTAGATTAGTTTAATTAGCCGGACCTTTATGGGAAATTAAAAAAAAAAAGTCACAATTATATTTTAAACATATATTATTAAAGCAGAGTTATCTCATACATTTGGTGCATATTTTTTTTTTTTTTTTTTTTTACATATTTTGAATAAAGTGCATTAAGTTAAGTGCAGCAGACAACTTGCCGAGTGATGAGAAGGAATGGTCCAGGGTGTCCTTGTTTTATACTCGTAACGACAATCCAATCAGCCTGAAATATATACATTTGGTGGTAATATTATACACATTTCGCCTAAGATTTAGAATAGTGTATATTTAAATTTATATTGGAAATATAAGAATAATATGAATCTTTACATAAAACATGAACAAAATCATTGAAATTATTTCATCTTCGGAATCCAATTTGGAAGCCGTCAAATTTCAAATATATATATATATATATATATATATATATATATATATATATATTTGAAATATAAATATAGGCAGATAAAGATTAATAAATTCTTGATTATTACAAATATTTACTTGAGATGATTCATTAATGAATGAGAGAAAAATATGAATTCACAAAAACATGAAGGATGATCAAACAAAATAACATTTTAAATTGAAAATAGAAGACGTGAAAAATAAATATATCTGGCGGGTCCGTACTATAAAGATAAGTCTACAGACTATTGTTACAGGGTTTTCATAATTGTCTGCGTTGATCTGGAAAAATTATAATTTTGAATTATAATTATTTTTTTTTTGTTTTCAGCTGCATTTTTTTTCTTAAAAATAAATTACTATAACCTATTACAACGCCAAAAATGTCCAGGTCGAAAGTCTTAATTATTGAAATTTCAATCGGGTTCATTTGTCGTCTTTCGGCACTAATGGCCTAGATGTCGAAGCGCCGTAAAAAAAAGAATAAAAAAATTCCGTGTTTCGGAACATAATTCCCATTGTTAGAGAAATCTTAAAATAAATAATTAAAAATAATTTGATTAATATACATTTATTTTGGCGCCTCCTTTGTCTCCAATTTCCTATGCTTCTTGCATTTCATCAACAGCTGCTCCTTGGTTTGCTTTGGGACTCTCAACTGCAGCTGCAAGATATGAAAATATTTTACAAAATTACTTAGACAATTTGGTTGGACAGTAAAAAATGGCTATGCACCGTTGATAGCCCGCCATATAACTCTGAGTTATTAAAAAAATGTACATTAAAATATTAATATAAGTTTCTCATTAGTATTGTAAAATATTTACCGTTTGCTGCCTGGTAGTGCCTGGAAGCCATAGCATCAGCTTTAGCTGAAATAAAATAAAAAAAATGTAATTAGATTATTTTATTTTATATAAATTTCATACCTTTTTTTACAAATTCATAGACTATTACAGTATATACAGTTTGTGTGTTTTTAGGTGAAACTGTGTCGATTATAATTTCTGAGCTCCATTAAAAATATTTCTGTGATTTATATGTTTGGTTTTAATTTAGTTTTTCCGTCATTCTCTGGATAACCTGGATTTTTGTTTACTAGGATCGGTTCTCGTCCCAGTTGATCCGGGTAAACGAGGTTTTACTGTATATATATATATATATATATATATACATATATTCGAGAATTAGGGGTTCTCAAACGTAGACATTTTTCATTGGCCCACCCGGTTTCTGCCGCACTGTCAACGTCATAAGCGGGTTCCATTTCTTTTAGGGGAGGTAGGAAACCCGTTAAAAGCAATATTCTGAGCTAATCTTTTATTAAATATTCAATAAAGTTATATATTTCTATGCATGAGCACTCCTCGCCAAACTTTGCGGGTTCAATTCCCACTAAGTATGTTGGCTATTTCTGCTAAAAGAAAATATAAGGCTAAAGCCCCTATCGGGAGAAGAAAAGGGTGGTAACTCGTAGATAACCCGTCCTATAAATCTGTCTTATTTATAAAAGTAATTTACATTTTAATTATATTTTTCTCATTAGTATAGTAAAATACTTACCAATTCCTGCCTTGTATTGGTTCGCAGCCATTGCATCTCCTTCAGCTAAAATATATGATAAAATACAATTAGACAAATTTAGTTCAAAAATGGAATCATAAGAGAAAGATGGGCATACTTTTTTTCCATAAAGAACATTATATAATATTAATAGAAATAATGAATGAAGAATAAAAAATGATTAATTAAAAAAAATCAATTAATCAGAAACTGAATAAATTCTTATTCAATACAAATGTATTAAATAACGAGACAACCCTGTTATTAATAAAATAAAAAAATACATTGAATAATGCCCCACTCTGGTAGAAGACAATAGAAGTTGGGTCAGTATTTATTTATTTTGTTAATTCCTTGTTATTTGTTTTCTTTTGTTGTTCTTGAGAATTGAAGTTTTTCTTAGGATGTGAAATCTTTTAGCTTCTAAAACTCTTACAATTAATGGTTTTCTTTTACAGGTAATAAAAGGATGTTACAATTTAAATATATATCTCCCATTAGTAGTTTAGTATATTTACCAGCTCCTGCCTGGTAGTGGTTGGGAGCCATCACTTCACCTTCAGCTGAAATATATGATAAAATACAATTAGACAAATTTAGTTTAAAAATAAATGTGTACCAAAGAAGTTGCATAACTAAGGTAAATTGCTAGAAATGTTGTTGGAATTATATAAATATATTCGCTCTTTATTATTATAATTATTATTACATATATACATTCCATTAAGTTATTAAATATAGACATGCAAATATACAATTTGAATGTACAACAGTTATACCAATGCAAGAATGAATGTATATTCATTGAATTATACAATTAATCGAATAGGTGTAACAATTTTACAAAGTAACAAGCTAACAGATTTTAACTTCGGTTTTAAATTGTCAAATTTTTTTTTGATTTTGCATTCTGAGATTTAGTAAAGTATTAATGTATAGTTTTATTATTGTTTAATCTTTAATGGGAAAAATAACAAATTATTCATGGAGTATGGAAAAGCAAGACTGTCAGAGTTAAAAGTGCAAATATGTAAATGAGTAAAAATAGTTAATTAAAAGTGTTACAATTCTCAGTTCTGCTGCAACAAGGAGCTCCAAATATTGTAGTTTATTAAATAAATTGTTTGCCGTTCTAAAAGAGCTAGTTTTTAACAAAGTTTTTGGAGATATTCACATTTCGTTGGTAAAATGTTTAGAGTTAACTCAAAAACTTTCTAATTTTATACAATTCCAAATAAGCAACAGTTATTCTACCTAGGTATTAATTACCTGGAATACCTAGGCATTAATCACAATACTTAGGCAATATATGTAATATGCTGTAACAATTAATACTTTTTATACTTTGCCTAAGCCTCTCATTATAGTATGGTAGAAGACAGTAGAAGTTGGGTCAGTATTTTTGTATTTTGTTAATGTCAAGTCAATCCTGAAGTTCTTTACTCTCCAAGGTGGAATGTCTGCGAATGTATTTGTGAGAATTGAAGTTTGTGAAATCCTCCGTCTTCTAAAACTCTTACAATTAACGGCTTTCGTTTGCAGTTTGTCACCATATATATTCATTAAAATTTATGTTATTTATAAAATTAGTCACACATATGTTATTTATTAAAATACGTTATAATTTAAACATATGTTTCCCTTTAATATTGTACAATATTTACCGCCTACTGCCTGTTTGTGGTTCGCTCCCATGGGATGTGCTTCAGCTGAAATATATGATAAAATAGATTTAAACAAATTTAGTTTGAAAATCATTTCATTCCACAGAAATGCATAACCAAGCATCATTGCTAAACATTGTTTATAGACTTAGGGTAAGTGACCCAATAGTTGACACTTTAAGGAAGGGTTATTTTACTTAAAATAATTCTTCGCTTAGTTTTTGAAAATAATAAACTTTGAATATATCAAATTATTCGTCAGCTCATTCTCTATGAAAATCACATAAACCAATTTTAGATACATTAAGTATTTCAAGTAAAATAAATCATTAAATGCTGGCTTACTCTGGTCCTAATGTTGACACGTCTGCAGTAGGCCGGTGCCTAAGTTTGACTTTTCTGTTCCTAAGGATGACAGTGAGGGAAAATGAAAATAATACAACTTCATTCTTTAAACAAACAACCAAATGGGATTGAAATCGTGCTGTTTTTCCTTCAACATGAACTATACACTAATCACCTACTCTAATAACGTTAACTTTGTTTATAACTTGCTTATTACAGCCATTTTCATCATTCATCCCTTGGTCATTTTTGAACAATCGCTCTTCTTCTTTAACTTTTTGTGCAACTCATTGATGGTGGTTTACTTACACCTGTTGATTCTACACAGTTCATGCTAGTGATGTCCTTCCTTCTTCAGGCTAAATGGAGGAGTCACCATCTTCCTCAGTCATGGAGTTTCTCACCTTATTTTTCCGACGAGAAGAATTTAAAAGTTATTTCTTGTAAGGGATTTTTCTTCTTTTTTGTTCAATCTCGCTCTTTTTTCTTGGCCATTTCAGCTGTGTTTTTTTTAATGCAGGACTTGCTCCATTCATGAAATTTTAGCTTCCAACCTTCTTTAAACGTTCGAAAACCTGATACATCCATAGGCTGGTTAATGTCAGAAGCATTTGGAGGTACCGCCTGTTATAACCATTGTACCACAAATTGATTAAGAAGTTGTGTGACATTTCAAATTGCAGAAAACTATTATAAAAAGTTGCCTGTCAACATTAGGAACAGAATGTCGAAATTAGGAAAACATGTTGTCATCTTAAGGTTCCAGTCATAAGAAATTAATAAAATCAGGATACATGAATTTCTAATGAAAATCTCAACTAAATGTTTTAGTATTCATCACTTACAACCGTTTTCCTAAAGTTGACATTAGTGTCAAGAAAAGGAGCCCTGGTTGTTTATTGGGTTCCCAATGTTGACACTACCATAATCTCAAGATTTTTTTATTTAACTTGAGTCAAACCTTTTACAGTCCATAATTTAAGTATCATAGAGTTCATAGAAATCACAAAAATGCAATTTAAGGCACGCATTACAAAAAAAAAAAAATTCTTAAGAAATATTCTTAACCTCTTATCAAATTCACTAAGCAAAGAGAGCAGCAGGAGTTGACTCGAGGATTTTTCATACTAAAATGGCTGCAGATGTTATTAACGGAGTTGCATAGTTGATCGGGCCAGTCGACATTATTCTTCAACACCTGTTCTTTCATTTGGATGCAAACTTATTGAATTCTCTTGAATCTAATTGTTATTTTTCAAATTTAAATTTGAAGTGTCAACTTAAGGAGCAGTGTCAACGATCGGGTCATTTACCCTATATAATAATTAAATATTAATGAATAATAATTCGATTTTTTTATTGAATTTTTATTATTATTATTAAATACGTATATACATCCTAATCTTCTTGGACTTACCTTGGACGAAGACTACAGCTACACAGGCCAGGAATAAAACGAACAGGACCTGAAATGTTTATAATAACTTTAAAAATATATAACGGTCCACTATTAAACATATTGTTCTCATACCTATTGGTCGTAACTGGTCACATGGGGATAAATTGGTACAAACCTATACTGCTTATGTATTTACCTGATAGCAAACAGACAAATATACTGGTATATATTGGTGTGTTTCCACTCTTTGGGCAAAGTTCGACCATTTGGTAACAGTTAAATGAAAATATCCTAGCAGCATTGGTTTTTACCTATTTCACCACTTTTTACTAATATTTCCCAATTTTACGAAATTCGACAAGGAAACACGGCGAGTTTTTACTGAAGGGAAGGAAAACTCTGTAAATAAGCTTTGCTCAATTTCATTCTTCCAAAATTGAGCAATATCCAGTTCACTAAAAGCATAATATTAATAGTGAAATCATCGACTCTCCATCTACCAGTGACGTGTTGGTGAAGAGAGTAAATTCTCCAGATATGTTTATTGTATAATGATAAAAAGTCAGAACGTTTAGAGTTTTCTTTTATACTGTGTGACTGTCTTTATAGTATGGGTGTTTTTTTAAACTGACAGCGTAACTGTTTGTCTATGATAATAGTCATAGATAAACAATACTTTTACTTTCAGTTAGTTCATTTTAAGAGTTAACACCTAAGGTCGTATCTGCATATATTACAATTCATTCAATCTCTCTGTCATCCTGCGTTGAATCGTCTTATTTTAGCATGAATATGCTTTAGCCATGACTAAATTAAAAAAAAACGTTACAAGAAGACAGTATGTTGTACGGTACATTACATAGGTTTGTCGGGTCGACAAACCTAAACTAAATACTTTTTTTTTTTTTAATTTTAACGTCCCATATAATTAACTCAGAATTTTAGGCCTCTTTCTTTTTTCCAAAGAAAAGCCATCTCCCCATGTGGGAATCGAACTCACATCCATTGGCCCGGATAGTTAATTCCTCATGCCTGAACACTCACGGCTATTATTATATTCATAGATATATAATATAATATAAGCTTAAAGGATTATCTTTAACTAGTTTAAAGTTATGAGAGGATACAAATCGGCTATAATGACTCGTGTAATATACCCACAGCGTGCTTAGGTTGGAACTTGGCCAGGCGCACTGCTTTGCACCAAGATTTCTCAAAAAAAGTCATGACAAATAATATAAAGTGACGAGAGTAAATATCCTTCTGAACGAATCAACTTTTTGAAAATATGCAGGAAGAACCATTTATTTTTTAAGTTATTGAAAATTGGATTACAACGTTATACCGCAATTTTTAACACCGATTCTGTACGTACAATAATTATTTAGAAACAATGACTTTTTTTGGAAAATCGACATTTACCCACAATCGATTTTAAGACTCATTTACAGTTCGAGGCTGTGATTTTAAGTGCTCCTGAAGAGACGACAAGGGGTCATGAAACATGTAGATTAATGTACAATTTATAATATTAGATCTTCCATGAAATAAAATACATTTTGAATTATCGTTTCACCATCTATTAATATATATTGATCATTTCAAGATTTCACAATAAAAATAGCAAATTTCTTACTTGCGGGCTTGAAAAGCCAATAAATAAATACAAGAATATTCTATGCTTACCTTCATCTTGGAGGCGATTGTCGAAGCTCTGCTGTGATCTGGTTTATATTTGCAGAAAATGTCCTTCAGTACGGCACTAAAATTCCCTATTTCTTTGAATCTATTGAAATCCTTTGCTCATTTGTGCAGATAATTGAAAGCATTCTTCTATGGGTTTAAACATAATCCTACTGCTAAACTAGAAAAGAAATCCATTTACATGGAAATTAAATTTTAACATTCTCTCAATGTCACCAAGAGAGGAAAGAATTTCCAACTTGGAAAATATATTTTTTAATTAAAGCGGGTTTCCTCTTTCTCCGTAAGCAGGAAACAAGCTGGTCGTATCGACCTATATCAAGGGCCGAGTTTCCGAAAACAATTGTAGATTACATGGAGTTGCGTCAATATACTTTCTGGTGTATTTGTTACGGGGGAACCAAAGAGAAGGGTTGTTTTGCGCGGTTCCTTCTTCGCCCTTAGGGAAGAAATCCGCTTATAAGGTTGATCTCATGACGCCGGAAATTCCTACTAGATCATGTTTCAAGAACCCATAAATCACTAATATAACTGTAGTTCAAATTTATATGCAGTGACTTACATAACTGTTGCTATGATAGCTCTTGCTTACAAAATTTGAATACCTCGCTGTTATAAATGTGTGGGGGGTAATGATACAAATATATATGGTTTTAACACATACTTAATAATTAGAAATTAACATAATAATTTTATTGAAGTATAAAAATAAATTCTGGAAAATATTGAAAATTTTACTGATTGCAACACCTTTATGACTGAATTAAAACTATTAAAAAACCTTATAATTTAGTACTTTCCATAACTTCCTTTGGCTTTAATTATGATCTGAACTCTATTTGGAATACTATTCACTAGTTTGTTTGAAAATAATGACGGGATATGGTTCTATATCAATTCATTTCGCTCACTTAATTCTTCAATCGATTCTGCTGAATTTTCACACTTGGCCAAATTTTGTTTTTATGGAACGAAAGGCCTCTATAATATCTATATTAGGAGACTGAGGGGCCAATCTAACAAGTTAATTTATTGATTTACAAACCATTGTAACTTATTTTTACAATGTGCTTTGGATCATTATCCTGTTGAAATATAATATCTTCATTTTGGAATTTAAAACTTGGCTGTTGATATGAATGTAAATTACTTAGATATTCCTGAGGATTCATTTTCCCTCCTATTTTGGCAATTTGGTTCTTTATGCACCCCAGACCATTTGACTGACACCACCGAATTTCTGAGTTGACTGGAATTCCCGTTAGTAATGGGAGACCCAGGTTTTTTTCCAAAGCCAGCATTGTCCATCAGTCCCAAAACAGTTCATTTTTGTTTTGTCTGCCCCAAAACTATTCTCCTGTGAGCAGTTGTCCAATTTTCAGGATTACCACAAAATTGCAGTTGTAGGTGCCTGTGTTTTCGTAAGGCAATGACTTCTTGATCGTTACCCATGCCACATATCCCTGACTTATTAGTGTTCTTGGAAAAGTTTCAGCATTAGTGTGAAGCCCCTTGTCCGTTTTAAGTCTATTATGGCCTTTTAGAGCAATGTCGATCTCGCCCATCCTAATCGGTCGAACCAGTAACTTCCTGTTTCTTTTTGAAATTTTTATTTTTCAGCAACCGGGAGAACCATTCAAAAAATAATGTTAGATAGCAGATCATAGATAGGCGACAGTTGCGAGATGCCTTTATAGTTAACTCTGTTTGATCACCCTTCTGGTTTATCGGGCAGGTGGCTAATGGCCTTTGTCCATTTTTTCGGCATACCTTTCCTTACCTAGATGGTCAGAATCAAATTGCAGAGATCTTTCTCGAATTCTTCTTCCCTATACTTCAAAACCTCCGACAAGCTACCGTCCAACCCTGCGTCGTCAAATTTTCTATTTCATCCTCATCCAGTCTCAATCAGAGTTCAATTAAGCTTCATCCGTTATCGCTAGGTCAGATTCCATCATTCCTCTAATGCTTTCTTGTAATATTGGGTCCATCTCTTCAAGATATCATTCTGGGATTTATTTATTTTATTTTGGGAGCTTCGCAACTGGCAAATTATCTCCTTTAATTTAATTATTACAATGTGTAATTTAAATATACAGTTTTGAAAATTAATTAAAAATAACTTCATGAACATTAAAATAAATAACAAGAATATAAAATTAATTTCACCACATTAAACTAAAAATAACAAATTATTGATAACAATTCGTACAGCTGTGCGTAGTTACTTTTATTACTAAAACAGTTATTTATCGTATCATTAAGTTAATAGTTATGAAGAACAGATGTTTAAACAAATAATTCGTTTAAATAAATTATTTATTCAACAAATGTAAACAAAAAAAAATTGAAAATACAAATGGTTGATTATTCCGGAGTCCAATAGGCTTTTATTGATTTTAATATACAATGAAATATATCTTCGTTTTCGTACCTTCAACACAGCACAACAAACACAACTTCAACGTGTCTTATAATCTATAACCTCTTTCATGTATAAACTTTATGTAGCCTAGCAACACCTGTTACAATATTGTAACAAAATATTAAGGAGAAAACATATGGTCGCTAAAACTTATAACAAGCTTAAAAAACTGGTCTCCGATAATTACCGATTATCAGCGATCACAGCTACTATGGAAGGTGTTTACAATGAAAAATCGTCTCCTAATTCTACTGAGATGACAACAAATGAAAAGAAACCATGGTACACAGAATCAAATACCAAGCACGATGCAGAGGCATCTGCTCCACGATATCTAACCATACAAATACAAGAAAAAGGTACGTCTTTCAACCAAATTAATCCTTTTATAATTAATAAATGGTTGAATACATTTTCAAAAAATATTCCCGTTAAAAAATTGAAAAGAGACGGACTACTTCTGGTGGACGTTCCACAAACTTCAGTATCTGTCAAATTACTAAATGCTAAGAAATTTAATGGTCTTCCAGTAATCGTGACACCCCATGAAAACCTAAACCATTCACGCGGGGTGTTCTACTGCAGAGACATTGCCGAGGTTCCAGATTCTGACATCATCGCTGAACTGTCGGACCAAAAGGTAATAGGACTGAAACGACTACCATGCAGAGGACTAAAACATTCGCCTCTATTTGTAGCAACTTTAGCATCCCCTGTATTGCCTGAGAAACTACACATAGGGTATCTATCAGTGAACTTAAGGCCGTACATCCCTTTACCTCTAATGTGCTATAGATGCTGCACATTGAATCATCATGCGAATACATGTGACAAGGAAGCAAGATGTGCCAAGTGTTCCAAAGGGAAGCATGAAGGGGAATGCTCAGAAACAAAATGCTGTTTATGCCAAGAATCTCATTTTTTCAAGAAGTGCCCCTCATATCGGAAAGAATCCGAAATAAGGAAGGTTATGGTCCTTCAAAAAATAAGTTACTCTGAAGCCAAAAGGAGATTTAATGAAAAATGCTCGAACACATATGCTGAGAAGACCAAATCAGGCGTAAGTGAACACGCCATCACCAAAATTCTTCAGCTCATCGAGAAAATAGAGGGGAGACTGGAGAAATTAGAAAATGCTAACAAAAGCAATACTTCAAAGCCCCCGTTCCTCAAGAACTCCTTAGCAGCCGAAGAGAAAGCTCCGAAAAAGGCAATGGAAGTTCAGAACACCAACAAGGTCAAGACTCCAACCAAGAGTAGAAAACAACAACCTGGGTGTCCGAATGCATCGACTTCAAAGAATGAAGAAGCTAACACTTCAGACATTAATGCCGGTAGACAGGGTTCAGCAAGGAAAAAACGTGTCCAATGAAAAGTAACTACACGGGTAAATCATACATGTTTTTAACCTAAACAAATTATTTATGTCTTTCCTTCAATGGAATATAAACGGCTTAAAAACACATGTGGATGATCTCAAGTACCTGTTGCGAGAAAATCAAATTGGTATAGCTGGAATACAAGAAACTCACTTAATCCCAGGTAAGGAAGTCAATGTTCATGGCTATTCGGTATATAGGAATGATTACTGTTTGGGAGGAAGAGCTTGTGGCGGGGTCGCTATACTTGTTAGAGATAACATTTATAGTGAACCTGTCCGATTACTGACTACGTTACAGGCTGTGGCGGTCTCAGTTCTTCTACCAAACCGGATTACAGTCTGTTCACTCTACCTTCCACCGAGTCAACCGATAGACGTACATGCCCTACAGGACTTACTTACTCAACTTACTCCACCTGTACTCATACTTACTGACGCGAACGCAATGAGCGACATGTGGAATTCCCCATTTACGAACAATCGTGGGCAGCATCTACAACAAATACTAGAACATTTTGACTTAATGACACTTAACAACGACTCACCAACACACTTATGCCCCAGAACTGGTACTCTGTCAAACATAGACATTACTATATGCTCACCATCAATATATACACATTACAATTGGAAAGTGCACAATGACACGCTGTCAAGCGATCATTTTCCCATCTCAATAACTGCCACGACCCGACCAATCCCATTCCAGACTGAACAAACCTAAAACACCAAAAAAGCGGACTGGTACTTGTTTCGTCTGTGTTTAACGGAAAAACTTGCTATTAAGGAAATTAGAAATATTGATGAAATAATTGCTCTCATAATTGAAGCAGCCGATTGCAGTATTCCGAAAAAAATTAATAATTTCCAAAAAGTGCCAGTTCCTTGGTGGAATGAAGAGTGTAAAACGGCAGTAAGCGACCGGAAAAGAGCACTTCGTTTATTTCGTAGGCATCCATCTGATTCGAATCTCCAGAACTATAAAAGATTGAAGGCAAAGGCTCAATGGGTGATTAAGACTAATAAAAAACGATGCTGGACAGAATTTCTGACATCAATAAACAGACATACAACATCCAATGTCATATGGAACAATATTAACAAAATAAAACACAAAAAGTACCGACAGCCAATCACAGGACTCATACTAAACGGTAGAACTATAACAGAACCAACGGAACTCAGCAACATTTTTGGAAACCATTTTGCCCAAATTTCTAGTGACAATAATTTCCTAAAAAATTTCCTTGCACTAAAAAGACAAACTGAAGAAACGGATATACCTATACAAACTGATCACAATAACCCTATTAACGACCCGATCACACTCAAGGAACTAAAACTAGTACTCAGAAACACCAGACTAACATCTCCAGGACCTGACAAAGTCAGTTATGAAATGTTAAAAAACTTACCACCTTTGGGCCTTACTCTTCTTCTTAAGGAATATAATAGAATATTCCTAGACGGAGCATATCCTCACTCCTGAAATCAGGCTATTATTGTACCAATTCTAAAGAATGGCAAAGATAGGAACCTCCCCTCTAGTTATCGCCCAGTATCGTTGACCAATTGTGTATCGAAAATATTTGAGAAAATACTAAATAAACGATTGGTTTTTCTCCTGGAAAGAGAAAATCTATTTTCGCCTTTTCAGTCTGCATTCAGACCTGGTCGTAGTACATTAGACCACATTAGCAGGCTTGAAAACGATATTTTAAATTCATTCATCCAAAAGAATATGGTACTTGCAATGTCTCTGGATTTAGAGAAAGCATACGATACGGTATGGAGAAGGCTGATAATATACCAGTTGAGCAATTGGGGAATTCAAGGTTCGATCTTGTCATTCATACAGAATTATCTACGTAATAGACGATTCCGAGTGAGGATAGGGTCAGCTCTATCAGATGAATTCCTACAGGAAAACGGAGTGCCTCAGGGAGGAGTTCTTAGCGCCACCCTGTTCAACATAGCAGTAGATTCGATCAGATCTTTCATCCCAAATACAGTATCCTATTGCCAATATGCTGATGACATACTCATCTACATTGCATCCAAAGACGTAAACACAGCACAGGACCAACTACAAGACACATTACAGCGACTTGAACTTTGGTGTTCCTTAACTGGGTTTAAGATTTCTAAAGAAAAATCCAGTTGTATACTATTTACACGTAAGAGAACATTCCCCAACCCAAGACTGCAATTGTACAATTATTATCTTCCCGTTGTAATTACAATTAAATTTCTTGGTTTGGTGTTTGATCGGCGTCTGACCTGGATCCCCCACTTAAAAGAACTCCTCAATAAATGCAAAAGGTCACTGAATCTATTGAGGATTCTTAGCAATACAAAATGGGGTGCTGACAGATGCTCTATGCTCACTTTCTATAGAACATACACCAGGTCACTTCTGGATTATGGGTGTCAAGCTTATTCATCTGCCAGTAAAAGATCATTACAAATGTTAGACCCGATACATAACGCAGGAATCAGAATAGCGACAGGTGCATTCAGATCAAGCCCATGCGCCAGCTTGTATGTCGAAGCCAGTGAGCCGCCATTGGAGTACAGGCGTCAAGAATTTTGTTTAAAATTTTTCAGAAAACTTAACTTTTTAAATACACCATACACACAACTATTAATGCATAACCCATTTACAGGAAAGTACAATCAGACGGGAACAAGACAGAGACCACTTAATATCAGAATATTTGACTACGCAGCGAACACAGATTTACTAACCACTCCTACCTACTTACGACACCACCAGACTTACTTACCGTGGAGAATAAATAACTTAGAAATTAACACAAAATTATCAAAATTCGATAAAAAAAAACCTGTTTCTAAAATATTTTACAAAAATGAGTTTAATTATCTTCTTTCGTTGTATCCAGATGCACTACTAGCATTTACAGACGGTTCAAAATCTAGAGAAGGCACTGGATCAGCAGCTATAATAAAAAATTCTAAGTTTGGCATTAAATTAAATAGAAAATCATCCGTTTTTTCAGCAGAACTACAGGGGATACTTTTGGCTTTAAGAAATATAACTGTAGTTCCAAATAAGACAATCATCATATGTTCAGATTCACTAAGTTCTTTACTCTCCCTCATCAACTTATATGAGACACACTCACTAATGACAGAGATTTTTCAACAAATACAAGACCTACAAACTTACGGCATAAAAGTGGTTCTCCTGTGGATACCCGGACACATGGATATCCCAGGAAACACAGAAGCCGACAAATACGCTAAACAAACAACAGCAAAATGTACAATAGACATAGAAGAACTGACACTACAAGACTTACATGTAAACATAAAAACATATTTACACCTTGAATGGCAAAAAGTTTGGGCTGAAACACAAAACAACAAATTAAAGGAAATTAAGAAAACGGTATGTGTTTGGCCATCAAGCAACAGATCAACCCGAAGAGAAGAGGTAGTCATTACGAGATTACGTATCGGACATTCGTTGCTGACACATCGCTATTTAATGACAAGACAAGACAGACCAGTTTGCGCCATATGCAATGCAAACTTGTCTATTAAACACATACTGACTGATTGCAAAGAACGAGACAGACTAAATCTACCGCATGACATGAACGAACTTTTGACAGATAACAGTCCACACTTAAACTCACTCACCTTAAAGAGTCAAATATTTACAATTTCATTTAGCACAACAGAATTTATTAAAACGTGTATGACTTAACGTGAAGTGTAGTAATGGACACAGTCCTGAAATTTTAAAAAAAGGAATTACTTGATGCATAACAACTTTTTAAACTTTCAAGCAAGAGCTATCTAAATTTCCCAAAACCCTGAATGTTTGAATTTCTTAATTTACAATTGTGAGAGTAGATTCTACCGCTAACATTAAAAAAGAGTAAGTCGCTATGTTCGCGAGCTCTTGAAATCAATAAATAAATAACAAAATATTAAGACGTTATTCTAAAAAGTAACTGGCGTGGGTAAAGGAAAAAAGACCCACACTATATTTTAATTATTTTGTGTTCTTTCGACTTATTTATGATTCCTGCGTGTGTTCGTCCAGTTTTCGGAGTGTTTTAGCACTTTCCTCCGAAGGACAGTAGCTATTGAGGTTGCACTCATGACAGAATGTTTGAAAAATTTCTTCAAATCTTATCGATCCTACCTAGTAGAAACCTATATATATATATGTCTGTTAACACGATGGCGGCCAGAGTTTTTGTTTTTTCGTCACGAAACCTGGTATACAGGGTTCAATTAACAAACGATTGAACGAGTTCGTAAGCCACCAAAATCGGTCCAACGGAAGGGGAGGGGTTCACTCCGGACCCAAATTGCCAATTTGCCACTACCAGCCGTAATTTTTGTTGTATTTCGACGAAAGTCGGTATTCGTAGTGGTAGCCTACAGAGAAAAATGTGCTGTAACAATAAACTAAATCGGTTTATTAGAAGGGGGCGTTACTCCGGACCCAAATTACTAATATATTCATAACGGTCTTAATTTCTGCGGTATTGTACCGAAACTCGGCATACTGGTAATTAAAAAAAAAGAACTGTTGTAAAAATTACCTAAATCGGTCAATCGGAAAGGGAGGTTTACTTTGTACTATATTTCAATATATAACTAGCCCGCCAGAACTAGTTTCACGAAGTCGCCGCTAGGTGCGCTTTCTACCACTAGGGGGAAGTCCCCCTGCAGTCCTATATCCTCTTCCTGCGTCAGTTCAAAACACGAAAATATGAAGTTTTTGTGTATTTATTAAATTCATGTTTTTTATTTTGATTATATAGGATATTTTAAGAAAATTATTCAGGAATGCAATCTACACTACCCAAATTCTGAGGAAAGTGCTTAGTTATGCAGCTCCTGCGTGACGGACTTTTTTCCATTACTTTTTAATCCCGCCACCTTCAACAACTTTTTATCTTTTGTATTTCGTTTCGGTGTACTTCGGTCCAGTCAACGAACAGTTGCAACCACTGGGGTCATTGGTGCCTTGGAAGTACCCCGATCAGGGAGAAAAGACCCCGGAGCGGAGGGAGGTGCAGCAAGGGGAGAGACAGACGCCCGGAAGGGAGTGGGGGCAGCCCGAGCCGAGGCAAGAGAGGGGGCCGGCGTTAGCTGGACCTCTATGACAATACAGCGGTAATCCGCAATCTAGATAAGATAGCCAAGCTCCTGACGGAGATCTGCATGTAAGTGCCACCATCCAGATCTCCAGAGCTAGCATGACCCAGCGGGGGGGTCTAGAGTCCAGGATAAGTCAGCCCGTCTCCCCCAACGAACAGTTATAGATGGAAATTTTTGGAACACAATTCTTACTTCGTTACATTGTTTGGGCTGGATAGGAGGTGAACATATCAAAAGTTTTCGCCCGTAGCCTTTGTGCCGGGGGGAGGGGGGTTTAGAAGGTCCAATTTTTCGGGTTTTCACATATATCTCGGAAACCCTGCCTTCTAGCGACATGACTATTCATTCATTCTATAACAAATGAAAGCTGATTAAATTTCCTACAAGTTCTGTTCAATAAAGTTTTTCGAGAAATCTTTGTTTTTCGAAATATCCGCTCTTGGAAGTCTGTCATTTTGGGGAAAAACAATTTTAGCGCACATTTTTTTCCCAGTTTTGATCGGATAACTCTTCAACGATGTACCAAAAAATAAATAACGGTTATAGGGTTGTAGAGTATTGAATTCTCTTCAATAATATATTTTACTTTGCTATTTTCCTTCAAACGTAAAAATTATTGCAGTGTTCATCGTGAAATCAGAAATTTGGCAACTAATAGCCCAGGACACTATGAGTTATAGATGGAAATGTTTGAAACACAATTTTTAACTTCATAACTTTGTTTCGGCTAGTTAGGAGGTCAGCATATCGAGAGTCCTCGCCCGTAACCTTTGTGCCGGGGGGAGGGGGGGTTTAGAAGGTCCCGTTTTTCAGGCTTTCGCTTATATTTTAGAAACCCTGCGTCCTAGCGACATGGCTATTTTATAACAAATGAAGGCTGATTAAATTTCCTACAAGTTCTATTATATAATGTTTTTCGAGATATCTTTAGTTTTTGAAATATCCGCTCTTGAAAGTCTGTCATTTTAGGAAAAAACAAACTTTTTTCTACTCTCAACCGGATATCTCTTCAACGATGAACAGAAAAAATAATTGTCGGCCTAATCTACTCCACTTCTTCCAGATATACGGAACCGCGCTAAGATGACGCAGTTCCTGCGAGTCGAACTTTTTTTTCATTAATCTCATTATGTGAAATCATAAAAATGTCTTTATTCATCACAATTAACAAATGTACTATATTATTTGTGCAGATGTTAATAAACGCTTTACTGTATATATATATATTTATATATATATATATATATATATATATATATATATATATATATATATATGTATATAAAATCTTTTGTATTTCCTTTTGATGTCCTTCAGTCCAGCCAACGAACAGTTATAGATATTTTGAACACAATTTTTGACTTAGTAACTTTGTTTGGGCTGGATAGGAGGTGAACATATCGAAATTCCTCGCCCGTAGCATCTGTGCCGGTGGGAGGGGCGTTTAGAAGGTCCCATTTTTCGGGTTCTCACTTATATCTCAGAAACCCTGCGTCCTAGCGACAAGGCTATTCTATAACAAATGAAAGCAGATTAAATTTCCTACAAGTTCTAATCAATAAAGTTTTTCGACAAATCTTTGAAATATCCGCTCTTGCAAGTTTGTCATTTTGGGGGAAAACAATTTTGCCACATATTTATTCCCAGTTTTGACGGGATAACTCTTCAACGACGTACCAAAAAATAAATAACTTTTATAGGGTTGTAGAGTATTGCATTCTCTTCAATAATATATATTACTTTGCTATTTTATGTATTTTCCTTCAAACGTGAAACCAGTTTTAGCGTTAATCGTGATATCTGGTGACTACTGTCGATCAATGAATCTTTCAATTTCTCACCATTTCCAGACAATGTATTGCCCAAAAAATACTCCATTATGAAAATATAGTGAGTACTGGATGTATAAATAGCAAAAAATATATGATCTTGGGCCCACTGACCAGTTATTCTCACTCAATTTTATAAGATCTTGTCCATTATATTGGCAATGTTTTTGCTAAGTCCATGTCTGTATGTATATAAAGTATGAAAGAAAATACATAAAATAGCAAAGTAATATATATTATTGAAGCGAATGGAATGCTCTACAACCCTATAGCCGACATTTATTTTTTGGGTTCAATGTTGAAGAGATATCCGGTCGAGGATAGAAAAAAGTTTCTTTTTTCCTGAAATGACAGACATTCAAGAGCGGATATTTCCAAAATTAAAGATATTTCGAAAAGTCTTATTTAAAAGAACTTGTAGTAAATTTGAACAACTTTTATTTGTTATAGAATAGTCATGTCGCTAGGATGCAGGGTTTCCAAGATATAAGTGAAAACCCGAAAAATTGGACCTTCTAAACCCCCCCTTCCCCCGGCACAAATGCTACGGACGAAGACTTTTGATATTTTGACCTCCAAACTAGCCGAATCAAAGTTATGAAGTTAAAAATTGTGTTCCAAACATTTCCATCTATAACTAATAGTGTCCTGGACTATTAGTCGCTACATTTCTGATATCACGATGAAACTGAAATTATTTTTACGTTTGAAGGAAAATACATAAAATAGCAAAGTAATATATATTATTGAAGAGAATGCAATACTCTACAACCCTGTAAAAGTTATTTATTTTTTGGTACGTCGTTGAAGAGTTATCCCGTCAAAACTGGGAATAAATATGTGGCAAAATTGTTTTCCCCCAAAATGACAAACTTGCAAGAGCGGATATTTCAAAGATTTGTCGAAAAACTTTATTGAATAGAACTTGTAGGAAATTTAATCTGCTTTCATTTGTTATAGAATAGTCTTGTTGCTAGGACGCAGGATTTCTGAGATATAGATGCTACGGGCGAGGAATTTTGATATGTTCACCTCCTATCCAGCCCAAACAAAGTTACTAAGTCAAAAATTGTGTTCCAAATATTTCCATCTATAACTGTTCGTTGGCTGGACTGAAGGACACCAAAAGGAAATACAAACGATTTTATATATATATATATATATATATATATATATATATATATATATATATATATATATATATATATATATATATAATAAAGCGTTTATTAACATCTGCAGAAATAATATAGTACATTGGTTAATTGTGATGAATAAAGACATTTTTATAATTTCACATAATGAGATTAATGAAAAAAAAAAAAGTTCGACTAGCAGGAGCTGCGTCATCTTAGCGCGGTTCCGTATATCTCGAAGAAGTGGAGTAGATTAGGCATCACAAATAACAGGAAACTCCTTCCAAAGCTCATTGTAAAAATAAGTTACAATGGTATGAAAATCATTAAATTAACTTGCTAGATTGGCCCCTCGGTCTCCTGATATAGATATTATTGGGCACTTTTCGTTCCATAAAAAAACAAAATTTGGACAAGTGCAAAAATTCAGCAGAATCGATTGAAGAATTTGATTTATTTTTTTATTTTATTTTAACTTACTACCTCTACTCTTAAAGAGTCATTGGCAGGGCAATGAATTATTTACACTTGTAATTTTATAATTTTACAAAAGCTGATTATTTTTTGTGTAATGTCGAGGTTATGCCTCGAGCATTAGTGCCTCTTTAAGGCTCTTCGGTATTCCATGGGCTTCTCTTTCTTTATGGAGAACAGGACAGTGGAGGAGGATATGCTCGACGGTTATGATGTCCAGGCAGGTGTCGCATGTGCGTGTGGGTCAATTTAATGTGCCCAATTCGCAGTCTTGTTAGCATCACTTCATTCAATTGAAGAATTATGTGAATTGATATAGAACAATATCCCGACATTATTTTCAAACAAACTAGTGAAAAGTATTCGAAATAGACTTCCGATCATAATTAAAGCCAAAGGAAGCCATGGAAAGCACTAAATTATACGGTTTTTTAATAGTTTTAATTCAGTCACAAAGTGTTGCATTCAGTTAAATTTTCAATGTTTTCCAAAATTTATTTTTATACTTCAATAAAATTATTATTATGTTAATTTCTAATTATTAAGTATGTGTTAAAATCATATATGTATATATATATATATATATATATATATATATATATATATATATATATATATATATATATATATATATATATATATATATATATATATATATATATATATATATATATATATATATATGTGTGTGTGTGTGTGTGTTTCATTACCTAACACACATTTCTAACAGCGAGGTATTCAAATTTTGTAAGCAAGAGCTATCATTGCAACACTTTTGTGAGTCACTGAATATAAATTTGAACTACAGTTATATTAGTGATTTATGGGTTCTTGAAACATGATCTAGTAGGAATTTCCGGCGTCATGAGATCAACCGTATAAGCGGATTTCTCCCCTAAGGGCGAAGAAGGAACCGCGCAAAAACCTTATCTTTGATTCCTCGCATTAAATTACCCGTAACAAATACACCAAAAAACGTATTAACGTAAAGCCATGACATCTACAATTGTTTTCGGAACCATTGTTATAGGTCGGTTCTGCCAGCGTGTTTTCTGCTTACGAAGGAAGAGGAAACCCGGTATGTTTAAAAAAATATATTTTCCTAGTTCAAAAATTCTTTCCCCTCTTGGTGACATTGAGAGAATGTTAAAATTTAATTTCTGTGTAAATGGATTTCTTTTCTAGTTTAGCGGCAGGATTATGTTTGAACCTATAGAAGAATGCTTTTAATTATCTGCACAAATGAGCAAAGGATTTCAATAGATTCAAAGAAATAGGGAATTTTAGTGCCGTACTGAAGGACATTTTCTGCAAATATAAACCAGATCACAGCAGAGCTTCGACAATCGCCTCCAAGATGAAGGTAAGCATAGAATATTCTTGTATTTATTTATTGGCTTTTCAAGCCCGCAAGTAAGGAATTTTCTCTTTTTATTGTGAAATCTTGAAATGATCACTATATATTAATAGATGGTGAAACGATAATTCAAAATGTATTTTATTTCACGGAAGATGTAATATTATAAATTGTACATTAATCTACATGTTTCACGACCCCTTGTCGCCTCTTCAGGAGCACTTAAAATCACAGCCTCGAACTGTAAATGAGTCTTAAAATCGATTGTGGGTAAATATCGATTGTCCAAAAGAAGTCATTGTCTCCAAATAATTATTGTACTTACAGAATAGGCGTTAAAAATTGCAGTATAACGTTGTAATCCAATTTTCAATAGGTAACTTAGAAAATAAATGGTTCTTCCTGCATATTTTCAAAAAGTTGATTCGTTCAGTAGGATATTTACTCTCGTCACTTTATATTATTTGTCATGACTCCGTTTGAGAAATCCAGGCGCAAACCAGTGCGCCAGGCCAAGTTCCAACCTAAGCACGCCGTGTGTATATTACACGAGTCATTATAGCCGATTTTTATCCTCTCATAACTTTAAACTAGTTAAAGATAATCCTTTAAGCTTATATTATATTATATATCTATCAATATAATAATAGCCGTGAGTGTTCAGGCATGAGGAATTAACTATCCGGGCCAAAGGAGTTCGATTCCCACCCGGGGTGATGGCTTTTCTTTGGAAAAAAGAAAAGGCATCACCCCTATCTTGGCTAGAAATGGGTCGTGACCTATAGATAATACGGTCTAAAATTCTGAGTTAATTATATGGGACGTTAAAATTAAAAAAAAAAAAAAAAAAAAAACGTTTAGTTTAGAGCCTCTGCTAAAATTCAGGGACATAAATATGCTTTAGGTCGACCCGACAAACCTATGTAATGTACCGTACAACATACAGTCTTTTTGTAACGTTTTTTTTTTCAGTTTAGTCATCGCTAAAGCATATTTATGCTCAAATAAGACGATTCAACGCAGGATGACAGAGAGATTGAATGAACTGTTATATATGCAGTTACGACCTTAGGATTTAACTCTGAAAGTGAATTAACTGAAAGTAAAAGTATTGTTTATCTATGACTATTATCATAGACAAACAGTTACGCTGTCAGTTTAAAAGTCCGTCACGCAGGAGCTGCATAACTAAGCACTTTCCTCAGAATTTGGGTAGTGTAGACTGCTTTCCAGAACAATTTGCTTAAAATATCCTACATAAATAAAATAAAAACGTGAATAGTTCTCATTTTGTAATGAGTAACTGATCAATTATTAATTTGCATCCAGAGTTATGTTTACACATGGTACCTACTACACTACGTAATAAATACAAAAATCCTCATATTATCGTATTTTGATCTAACGCAGGAACAGGATACAGTCACACTAGTGGTAGAAGGCGCTCCTTGCGGCGGCTTTGTGAACCTACGTCTGCCGGCTTTTCTATTCAAATATATTACAAATTAAACCCCCGCTTCCCGATTGACCGATTCAGCTCATTTTTACAACACTTCTTTCTCATGAGTTACCCACGACGTATACAGCGTTTCGTTGCAATACAGCAGAAATTACGACCGGTATGAGTATATTAGGAATTTGGGTCCGGAGTAAACCCCCCCTTCTAATGAACCGATTTAGTTTCTTTTTACAACACATATTTACCTGTAGATTACCACTACGAATACCGTGTTTCGTCGAAATATACCAAAAATCACGGCTGGTAGTGGCGAATTGGTATTGTGGGTCCGGAGTAACCCCCCCCCCCCTCCTAATGAACCGATTTCGTTTATTTTTACAACACCTATTTACCTGTGGATTAGCACTACGAATACCGAGTTTCGTCGAAATATACCAAAAATCACGGCTGGTAGTGGCGAATTGGTATTGTGGGTCCGGAGTAAACCCCCCCCCCCCCTTCTAATGAACCGATTTAGTTCATTTTTATATCTCACTTTTCTCTCTATATTAACACTACGAATACCAAGTTTCGTTGAAATATAACGAATATTACGGCTGACATAGTCAAATAAGTGTTTTGGGTTCGGGGTAAACCCCCCCTTCCGGTGGACCGTCTTTGGTGGTTAACGAACTCGTTCAATCGTTTGCTAATTGAATGCTATATACCAAGTTTCGTGACGAAAAAACAAAAACTCTGGCCGCTATCGTGTTAACAGACACATATATATATATATATATATATATATATATATATATATATATATATATGCATATATATATATATATATATATATATAAATAGATATATATAAATTTTAACGGGGGTCATTTTCGTTGTCTACTAGGTAGGATCGATAAAGATTTGAAGACATTTTTCAAAAATTCCGTCATGAGTCCAACCTCAATAGCTACTTTCCTTCAGAGGAAAGTGCTAAAAAACACCCATACTATAAAGACAGTCACACAGTATAAAAGAAAACTCTAAACGGCCTGACTTTTTATCATTATACAATAAAGATATCTGGAGAATTTACTCTCTTCACTAACACGTCACTGGTAGATGGATAGTCGATGTTTTCACGTTTAATATTATCCTTTTAGTGAACTGGATATTGCTCAATTTTGGAAGAATGAAATTTAGCAAAGCTTATTTACAGAGTTTTCCTTCCCTTCAGTAAAAACTCGCCGTGTTTCCTTGTCGAATATCGTAAAATTGGGAAATATTAGTAAAATGTGGTGAAATAGGTAAAAACCAATGCTGTTAGGATATTTTCATTTAACTGTTACCGAATGGTCGAACTTTGCCAAAGAGTAGGAACAGACAAATATATACCAGTATATTTGTCTGTTTGCTATCAGGTAAATACATAAGCAGTATAGGTTTGTACCAATTTATCCCCATGTGACCAGTTACGACCAATAGGTATGAGAACAATATGATTAATAGTGGACCATTACATATTTCTAAAGTTATTATAAACATTTCAGGTCCTGTTCGTTCTATTCCTGGCCTGTGTAGCTGTAGTCTTCGTCCAAGGTAAGTCCAAGAAGATTAGGATGTATATTTAATAATAATAAAAATTAAATAAAACATAGAATTATTATTTATTAATATTTAATTATTATATAAGTCTATAAACAATGTTTAGCAATGATGCTTGGTTATGCATTACTGTGGAATGAAATGATTTTTAAACTAAATTTGTTTAATTCTATTCCATCATATATTTCAGCTGAAGCACATCCCATGGGTGCGAACCACAAACAGGCAGTAGGCGGTAAATATTGTACAATATTAAAGGGAAACATATGTTTAAATTATAACGTATTTTATTAAATAACATATGTGTGACTAATTTTATAAATAACATAAATTTTAATAAATATATATAGTGACACACTTTATAAGAAAACCGTTAATTGTAAGATTTTGAGAAGATAGAAGATTTCACTTCCTAACACAAATATCAATTCCCACAAATACATTCGCAGACATTCCACTTTGGAGAGTAAAGAACATAAGGATTGACTTGACATTAACAAAATACAAAAATACTGACCCAACTTCTACTGTTTTCAACCAGAATATAATGAGAGACTTAGGCAAAGTATAGAAAGTATTAATTTTTACAGCATTTTACATATATTTCCTAAGTATTGTGTTTAATAATTAGGCATTCTAGGTAATTAATACCTAGGTAGAATACCTGTTGCTTATTTGGTATTGTAGAAAAGTTTTTGAGTTAACTCTAAACATTTTACCAAGGAAATGTAAATAACTCTAAAAATTGGTTAAAAACTAGATCTTTTAGTACTGCAAAGAATTTATTTAATAAACTACAATAAAGTGAGATTATTATTTACATATTTGGAGCTCATTGTTGCAGCAGAACTGAGAATTGTAACACTTTTAATCACATTTTTTTTACTGATTAACATATTAGCACTTTTTACTCTGACAGTCTTGCTTTTCCATACTCCATGAATAGTTTGTTTTTTATACCATTAAAGACTAAACAATAATAAAACTATACATTAATACTTTACTAAATCTCAGAATGCAAAATAAAAACGAAATTTCACAATTTTAAACCGAAGTTAAATTCTGTTAGCTTGTTATTTTGTAAAATTGTTACACCTATTTGATTAATTGTATAATTGAATGAATATATATTCATTCTTGCATTGGTATAACTGTTGTACATTCAAATTGTATATTTAAATGTTTATATTTATTAACGTAGTGGAATGTATATATGTAATAATAATTATAAGAATAAAGAGCGAATATATTTATATAATTCCAACAACATTTCTAGCAATTTACCTTAGTTATGCAACTTCTTTGGTACACATTTATTTTGAAACTAAATTGTCTAATTGTATTTTATCATATATTTCAGCTGAAGGTGAAGTGATGGCTCCCAACCTCTACCAGGCAGGAGCTGGTAAATATAGTAAAATACTAATGGGAAATATATATTTAAATTGTAACATCCTTTTATTACTTGTAAAAGAAAACCATTAATTGTAAGAGTTTTAGATGGTAAAAGATTCACATCCTAACAAAAACTTCAATTCTCACAAACACATTCGCCTACATTCCACCTTGGAGAGGAAAGAACTTAAGGATTGACTTGAAATTCAGAAAATAAATAAATACTGACCCAACTTCTACTGTCTTCTACCAGAGTGGGGCATTATTCAATATTTTTATTTTATTTTATTAATAACAGGGTTGTCCCGTTATTCAATACATTTGTATTGAATAAGAATTTATTCATTTATTCAGTCTCTGATTGATTGATTTTTTTTAATTAATCATTTTTTATTCTTCATTCATTATTTATATTAGAGATAATGAGCTTTATGAAAAAAAGTATGCCCATCTTTCTTTTATGATTCCATTTTTTAACTAAAGTTGTCTAATTGTATTTTTTCAAATATTTCAGCTGAAGCAGATGAAATGGCTGTGAACCAATACAAGGCAGGAATTGGTAAGTATTTTACTATACTAATGAGAAAAATATAATTAAAATGTAATGTCCTTTTATAAATAAGACAGATTTATAGGACGGGTTATCTACGGGTTACCACCCTTTTTTTCACCCACGATAGGGGCTGATATATTTTCTATTTCCGGAAATAGCCAACATACTTAGTGGGAATTGAACCCGCAACATTGAATATTTAATATAAGATTTACTCAAAATATTGCTTTTAATGGGTTTTTTACCTCCCCCTAAAGAAAGTAAACCCGCTTTTGACGTTGACAGTGCGTCATAAACCGGGTGGGCCAATGAAAAATGTATACGTTTCAGAACCCTACGTCACGAATATATGTATATATATATATATATATATATATATATATATACAGTAAAACCTTGTTTACCCGGATCTACTGGGACCAGGACCGATCCTAGTCATCGAAATTCCTGGTTATCCGGAGAGTGACGGAAAAACTATATAAAAACCAAACATACAAATCACAGAAATATTTTTAATGAAGCTCAGAAATTATAATCGACACAGCTTCACCTAAAAACACACAAACTGTATATACTGTAATAGTCTACGAATTTGTAAAAAAGGTATGAAATTTATATAAAATAAAATAGTCTAATTGCATTTTTTTTATTTTATTTCAGCTAAAGCTGATGCGATGGCTTCCAGGCACTACCAGTCAGCAAACGGTAAATATTTTACAATACTAATGAGAAACTTATATTAATATTTTAATGCTCATTTTTTTAATAATTCAGATTTATATGGCGGGTTATTAACTGTGCAAAGCCATTTTTTACTATCCAACCAAATTGTCTAAGTAATTTTGTAAAATATTTTCATATCTTGCAGCTGCGGTTGAGAGTCCCAAAGCAAACCAAGGAGCAGCTGTTGATGAAATCCAAGAAGCATAGGAAATTGGAGACAAAGGAGGCGCCAAAATAAATGTGTATTAATCAAATTATTTTTAATTATTTATTTTAAGATTTCTCTAACAATGGGAATTATGTTCCGAAACACGGAATTTTTTTATTCTTTTTTTTTAACGGCGCTTCGACATCTAGGCTATTAGTGCCGAAACACGGCAAATAAACCCGATTGAAATTTCAATAATTAAGACTTTCGACCCGGACGTATTTTTTACGATTTTGCGCCTAATGGATAGTCATATATTTTGGTTATAGTCATATATTTTTAAGTAAAAAAAAATTCTTCTGAAAACAGAAAAAAATAATTATAATTCAAATTTATAATTTTACCTGATCACCGCGGACAAGTTATGAACACCCTGTAACAATAGTCTGTAGCTTTATTGTTTTCTAACTTTATTTCTCTTATTTTTTCACTTATTTTATTTGCAATTTAAAATGTTATGTTGTTTGATCATCCATCAAATTTAATTCATATTTTTCTCTCATTTATGAATGAATCCTCTCTATTGAAAAATTGTAACAATGAAGAATTTATTACTCTACATCTGTCTATATTTATATTTCAAATATATATATATATATATATATATATATATATATATATATATATATATATTCTTCGTTCAAGGGTTGAGCTCGGCCTCCCAGACCGTCCCTAGGCCAACTCAGCCTTTAATTAATTTAATAATGGGTACCTTGGTGCTAATGACTCTAGCAGTCGAAGCAGCAAGGGGAAAATCAGGCGGCCGGAGAATAGTACTGACCACACTATCTCCCTAGTGTGCCGTATGGTCATGAATCAGATACCTGTACAGTATCTGCCCCTCAGGGCCCTCGTGGTCTGTTACGGGACTGATTTATATATATATATATATATATATATATATATATATATATATATATATATATATATATATATATCTGTATATATAAAAAATTTGAAGGCCAAATCGGATTCCGAAAATGATATAGTTTTGTTAATGTTTTATGTAAAGATCCGAATTATTCTCATGTTTCGAATATAATTTTATATTTTATAAATATACACTATGATAAATCTTAGGCGAAATGTGTATAATATTACCACCAAATGTATATATTTCAGGCTGATTGGATTGTCGTTACGAGCACAAAACAAGGAAACCCTGGACCATCTTTCTCATCACTCAGCAAGTTATCTCCAGCACCCAGCACTTTATTTAAAAAAAAAAAATTATATATTTATATTCACTTATATGCACCAAATGTATCAGATAACTCTGCTTTAATAATAAATATTAAAATATAATTGTGACTTTTTTTTTTCAATTTTCCATGAAGGTCCGGATAATTAAACTAATCTAACCTAAAAAATATTGGTACATCAGAAACTTGTAGGTTTGAGCTTCACATTTTAAAATTGGTTTAAAATAACCTGGTGCTATTTGCTGTCCCCGTTTCTCTGTGTCTCTCTGTTTTTATTCCTTCTCTCCCCTCACTGGACGTTAAGGCTGAACTTACATCAGCAGTGCAGTCCAGTTATTATTATTATGAACGACAATTGTTCTTTATTAGGATGATATATCAAGCCTTCTTGTAGAAATACCCGGATTTACTAGTTCTGGGTACAGAATTTAAATCGCCAGCAATCAGAGAGCCAGTTTTCTGCTCAGTGGTTCTCCAATAATCTCTATCCTAACCTGATTTTAATGTATTTCTATAATGTTCTATACAGCTGCTTGGAGCTGCTTGATGGTGGCCATCAGGTATGTTAAAAACCCTGAAGGAACATTGGAGGAGTAGCTTATAGGGACATTTCATTATTATCTTATATACACCTTTCAGGAAAGGTAGCTTATCAGAGGAAATTAGATTAAATTTATTGCAAAGCCGGATAATTTTCATAAAAGTTTCACGATGACATTTGTGTCTACATTTCTAAAGGCCATGGGAGAAAATTATTATTACTGGGATCAGTATTTCAGTGTCAGCAGTTTATAATTGGAAATTTTTTATCTAATTTTGAAGGATGTAAGGGGCTGGAGTTTGTCTCCGTAGATATAATAACTTATCAAAAATCATTAAGAATTATAATGAAGATTAATATTCAATAATTCAATAGTAAGAACAAATAGTACTGTCTTGACTCAGAATTGGCCATTGGCCATACATGAATTACATTCGAATATTTCATGAAAGGATATCAATGATGCAGGGAAGAGGGGAGTCAAATTAACCATGGGACAATTGAAATTTTGGACCTAAAAAAACGAAAAAAAATAATGAATCGTGCTCTTCGAATTAGATTATAATATATTAACCCTCCAACAGTCGGGATTTTGCACGGAGTGCGCCATATCCAGCATAAGATCTTATAAGAAATTGCCGGGAAAACCTATGGCCCACAGATATGCCAAACAAGAAGAAGAAGAAAAAAAAAGAATATACATATATATATATATATATATATATATATATATATATATATATATATATATATATATATATTTAGATGGAACGGCATTTTTCTCCAGCGGTGGTACTCCTCCTGACTTCTTCCTGGGATATCTTCGTCAGCCAGGTACTTGTTTCTTCCTCGGTGGTTGCCAAGGGAATGAAATTTTTCTCGTTCTGGGCGTCCTTTCTACTCTCTAGCCCCAGTATCGGCGAACCAATGGTGTTGAAGCTCCCTGGTGTAGTTGGGATTCTTTCCGTTCGTAGCGCTGATGGTATTGTGTCTTTTTTTTCTAGTGTATTTTCCTCGCCGTATGGTTTACTATGCTTGATGTTTATTTTTCGTCGCTGAGATGATATTTTTAGATGGAACGGCATTTTTCTTCAGCAGTGGTACTCCTCCTCACTTCTTCCTGGGATATTTCGATGGGTTCTTCTCCATCTTCGTCAGCCAGGTACTTGTTTCTTCCTCGGTGGTTGCCAAGGGAATGAAATTTTTCTCGAGCTGGGCGCCCTTTCTACTCTCTAGCCCCAGTATCGGCGGACCAATGGTGTTGAAGCTTCCTGGTGTAGTTGGGATTCTGTCCGTTTGTAGCGCTGATGGTATTGTGTCTTTTTTTTCTCCTGTATTTTCCTCGCCGTAAGGTTTACTTGGCAACCCCCGAGGAAGAAACAAGTACCTGGCTGACGAAGATGGAGATGAACCCATCGAAATATCCCAGGAAGAAGTGAGGAGGAGTACCACCGCTGGAGAAAAATGCCGTTCCATCTAAAAATATCATCCCAGTGACGAAAGACCAACATCAAGCATATATATATATATATATATATATATATATATATATATGGTATATATATATATAACGTTATCCGTTCAAGAGAAATTGAATGAACTGGGACTATTATTACTAGTTAGTCAATACCAGCAGTCAAGTTAATAAATTTTGATATTTAGTTGAATTCTTGACTTTTTAAGACCATGTTGAATCGTAACAATTGTTGCAGAACAAACTTCCATTAATAAGCTTTTTCATTTCACGTCTCGTTGAGAAAATTTCTCACTCCACCAGGGACGTTGGCGTTCATGGCCCAGAAATAATGATTATAAATAATAAAAAAATTAACCTTTTTGCCATACCTTCATGACCAAGTGCCCAATTCATTTTAATGTGCTTGTTGAGTGAATTGTTGTGAATATGTTGTTTATTAGTGTATTTAATAAACAGTATATCACAACCCGTAAATAAACCTAATGCTCAGGTACCCACCTAGGTCTTCAGCAGGTTTACCCATAGACCGACGTCACTCCTTCGGACCTCTCCGAGCCGGGATAATCCATATTCAGTCCCTTGTCTAATTTAATCTCAACACCTTTGAGAAGGTTCATCTTGTACCCATTCTTCACATTGTGTAAGGATGTTACATCCAGGGACACTTTCTTGTGGTCTTCTTTCTGTAAGTGAGCGAACATTTACAAATAAATTCCATGTGCTCATAACACTTCTTCTTCAATTTTCGACCACATTGTCCAATATATGAAGCCTCACAAGATGTACATTTAATTTTGTAAATCCCAGAATTTAATATCAACACCTTCGAGGAAGTTCATCTTATATCCCTTCTTCATATTGTGTAAGGATGTTACATCCAGGGACACTTTCTTGTGGTCTTCTTTCTGTAAGTGAGTGAACATTTCCAAATAAATGCCATGTGCTCATAACATTTCTTCTTCAATTTTCGTCTACATTGTCCAATATATGAAGCCTCACAAGATGTACATTTAATTTTGTAAATCCCAGAATTCTCCCCCTGTTGGCATGTTTCCTTTAGCATTGCACAGTCTATATTTTAAGGAACAAAGGTTTTTGAATGCCACATTTATTCCTTGGCTTCCTAATTTCCGCGCCATCTTTTCCGAGAGGCCGTGTATGTATGAGATAGAACACTATTTGATCAATGTTTTATTCGCCCCATCTTTGTCCCCATCTCTCCCATATATCTTCTTGAGGCGTGTATTTACCAGTTCATCTATTAATGTTTTCCCATAACCATTAACCTACGATATCATAGATATTTTACGGTATCGGGTATCATCACTTTACTAAGTGGGATCCTCAGCATCGGTTGGAATATCTAAATGGCATCGTGTTACTCGTGATAATATTGACTTTATTAATAATATGAACATTAATAGTTTCAAGTTTCGTTATAAGAAATTATTATTTAAATGTCTTTTTGCTGGTAGAAATATATATTTCAATCAATCTTGTATGAGAATCTAGGATTTCGGCTAAAATTGAATATACTGTTCTATCTAAAGAAATGAGGAGAGGGTATAGCAAAAGAGATAATCTGAATTGTTATATAAATATAATCAGTAATAAATTAACTGATTCATTAAGTAGTGATGAATTTAATAGTTTTGTTAAAACTGTGAAAGATATGATATTACCAAAAATAAGAAAGAAGGAAGGAACTATTAGGAGAGGGTATAGCAAAAGAGATAATCTGAATTGTTATATAAATATAATCAGTAATAAATTAACTGATTCATTAAGTAGTGATGAATTTAATAGTTTTGTTAAAACTGTGAAAGATATGATATTACCAAAAATAAGAGAGAAGGAAGGAACTATTAGGAGAGGGTATAGCATAATAGATAATCTGAATTGTTATATAAATATAATCAGTAATAAATTAACTGATTCATTAAGTAGTGATGAATTTAATAGTTTTGTTAAAACTGTAAAAGATATGATATTACCAAAAATAAGAGAGAAGGAAGGAACTATTAGGAGAGGGTATAGCATAAGAGATAATCTGAATTGTTATATAAATATAATCAGTAATAAATTAACTGATTCATTAAGTAGTAATGAATTTAATAGTTTTGTTACAAATGCCAAAGATATGATATTACAAAAAATAAGAAAAAAGGAAGGAACTATTAGGACAGGGTATAGCATAAGAGATAATCTGAATTGTTATATAAATATAATCAGTAATAAATTAACTGATTCATTAAGTACTGATGAATTTAATAGTTTTGTTAAAACTGTGAAAGATATGATATTACCAAAAATAAGAGAGAAGGAAGGAACTATTAGGAGAGGGTATAGCATAAGAGATAATCTGAATTGTTATATAAATATAATCAGTAATAAATTAACTGATTCATTAAGTAGTGATGAATTTAATAGTTTTGTTAAAACTGTGCTAGATATGATATTACCAAAAATAAGAGAGAAGGAAGGAACTATTAGGAGAGGGTATAGCATAAGAGATAATCTGAATTGTTATATAAATATAATCAGTAATAAATTAACTGATTCATTAAGTAGTGATGAATTTAATAGTTTTGTTAAAACTGTGAAAGATATGATATTACAAAAAATAAGAGAAAAGGAAGGAACTATTAGGAGAGGGTATAGCATAAGAGATAATCTGAATTGTTATATAAATATAATCAGTAATAAATTAACTGATTCATTAAGTAGTGATGAATATAATAGTTTTGTTACAAATGCCAAAGATATGATATTACAAAAAATAAGAAAAAAGGAAGGAACTTTTAGGAGAGGGTATAGCATAAGAGATAATCTGGATTGTTATATAAATATAATCAGTAATAAATTAACTGATTCATTAAGTAGTGATGAATTTAATAGTTTTGTTACAAATGCGAAAGATATGATATTACAAAAAATAAGAAAGAAGGAAAGAACTATGAGTAAAAAGCTTGCTGGCCTTAAGTAGCCTATCAGGGTAGATAGTCTTATTGTTAATTATATCGCTGCTAAAACTCCCATTCCCAGCAAAGAACAGAGTAATCAACCAGCATCCTGATAATTCCTCTGGTGCTAAGAATACATATATACACAATAAATATTTATTTGCCCCGATAATTGTAAATTTGAGTAAGCTAGAGTATGACTTTGATGAAATGGATTTATTAAATGAAGGCTTGAAGTATTGACCTCCTTCGTTAGCCACAAGGAGTTAATTGGTAGACTTGTTGGCGTCGGTAATAGAGAAATATATAAAATATAATATCCATAGTAAAAATAAATTTGGACATAATAAGGAATTTAAGATATTAAGGAAAATTAAAAGCAACATAATTTAATTGTAATTAAAGGGAATAAAAGTCACTCAACGGTAATATTGGATAGAAATTATCATGATGCTAAAGTGGTCTCCATGTTGGCTTCCGAGGTTTGGGAGCCGTTGAAAAACGACCCATCGGAAGATACAATGAACAAATTAGAAGAACTCTCTAGTCCGTATCTCTATTATTACACCCGAGGAAATATATCACATAATACAAACGAATCCGTTGCCAGCTCATTTATATTGCCTACCTAAAGTATACAAAACCGGAAATACTTTAAGACCAATCTTTTTACTCAGCTCCGCCAGAAAAACTAGCAAAGAAATTTATTAACATTTTTAATAATCTGACGAATTTTAAACCTGCTAAAGCTAGGCACTTCATCTCACAGAGTAGCGGGGCCAGCCCGAAGGTTAAGTAAGTAATTTGAAGTTAACATGATTAGTTACAAATAATGAGAAAGGTCCAACACGCAGCTCCTTCGTCATCATAGCGCGGTTCCGTTCTTATCCCTAGTGCTATTAGTAATAGTTATTGCTGGGGCTTGATATTTGGTGAACAATATACCTAAAATAAAAATTTGAATTGAAAATGGATTGAAGGCGCCACAAAAGGAAATTGACAGTATCATAAGCGACTCCAAACTTCTCAATTTTTCCTCTTCGGAACGCTACAACACTGTTCCAAATTCTCTAACTTTTTTTTTATACTCATTTTACTGTTAAATGCAAATAAAATGAGCATCAACCAATTAATACCTCAGGTAAATAGATACAATAACTTCAAAAGAGCAAAGCTACCAATTCGAAGTTTCGAGTCTTATTTCTCCGATTGACATCGCACATTGAAAATTACTTCTCATTCTTATTTGTAGAGAATTAAGTAAGATTTCGAATGGTCACCTTGCACTTCCCACGATTTTCCAAGCGTTGTCGAGACATTTTCGAAACTATATAAAAATCCCAAAATTGTTCATGCCTGTTAATGACATATTTTATTTCTAGTACTTCCTTAACTCCAAAAGCAACCGCACTATCTTAGATAAGATGGATGTCAAACGTCTGGAACAAGTGTCAACTGAATGCAATCATTTCCAAACACCTAAACTGAAAACTAGTTTGAAAAATTATGACTATCAATTTTTCCTGTAAACGGTTATAGATTTCGCTTTTGTAAAAATAGTTTCATTCATTGTCCAATGTTAAGGAACCTATAAGACGAGTAACTGCAAGCTTATGAACTCGAAAAAATGAGAGTTGCGATTTTTTTTCACGCGAATTCACTCTAATAGCCACGTTCCGGTGAACGGAGTCTGCTGGTTAAGGAACTTGACATTTAAAATGAGACGAAAGACTTTTGTACTACATTTCATCAAAATCTGACTATTTTTGAGTCGTGAGGAGTGCGTACAGACATGATATACATGTCTGTATATTCCAACTACCCTTTGTGTATTTGTGATTTATGGGTTCTTGAAACATGAACTAGTAGGAATTTCCGGATTGCGTCACGAGGTAAACCTTAGAAGAGCATTTCCTCCCTATGGGGAGGGAGGAACCGCGCTAAAACCTTCTCTTTGATTCCTCCCATCAAATTACCCGTAACAAATACACCAGAAAGCATATTAACGTAACGCCATGACATCTACAATTATTTTCGGAAACTTGACCCTTGTTGCAGGTCGATTCCACCAGGGTGTTTCCTGCTTACGAAGGAAGAGGAAACCCGCTATAATAGAAACATATATTTTTCTAGTTGGAAAATTTATTCCTCTTGGTGACATTGAGATAATGTTAAAATTTAATTTCTATGTAAATGGATTTCTTTTCTAGTTTAGCGTTAAGATTATGTTTGAACCTACAGAACAATGCTTTCAATTATCTGCACAAATGAGCAAAGGATTTCAATAGATTCAAAGAAATAGGGAATTTTAGTGCCGTACTGAAGGACATTTTCTGCAAATATAAACCAGATCACAGCAGAGCTTCGACAATCGCCTCCAAGATGAAGGTAAGCATAGAATATTCTTGTATTTATTTATTGGCTTTTTAAGCCCGCAAGTAAGCAATTTGCTCTTCTTATTGTGAAATATTGAAATTATATCATTTTATTATTAGATGGTGAAACGATAATTCACACGTAATTTATTTGGTGGAAGATTTTACAAAATTAGTCGTTGTTTCTAAATAATATTTGTGCTTACAGAATCGTGTTAAAAAATTCGGTATACTGATTTAGTCCAATTTCCAATAACTTAGAAAATAAATAGTTCTTCTTGCATATTTTCAAAAAGTGGTTTCGTTCAGTAGGATATTTACTCTCGTCACTTTATATTATTTGTCATGACTCCGTTTGAGAAATCCAGGCGCAAACCAGTGCGCCAGGCCAAGTTCCAACCTAAGCACGCCGTGTGTATATTACACGAGTCATTATAGCCGATTTTTCTCCTCTCATAACTTTAAACTAGATAAAGATAATCCTTTAAGCTAATATTATATTATATATCTATCAATATAATAATAGCCGTGAGTGTTCAGGCATGAGGAAATAACTATCCGGGCCAAAGGAGTTCGATTCCCACCCGGGGTGATGGCTTTTCTTTGGAAAAATGAAAAGGCATCACCCCTATCTTGGCTAGAAATGGGTCGTGACCTATAGATAATACGGTGTAAAATTCTGAGTTAAATATATGGGACGTTAAAATTAAAAAAAAAAAAATATTTAGTTTAGAGCCTCTGCTAAAATTCAGGGACATAAATATGCTTTAGGTCGACCCGACAAACCTATGTAATGTACCGTACAACATACAGTCTTTTTGTAACGTTTTTTTTTTCAGTTTAGTCATCGCTAAAGCATATTTATGCTCAAATAAGACGATTCAACGCAGGATGACAGAGAGATTGAATGAACTGTTATATATGCAGTTACGACCGTAGGATTTAACTCTGAAAGTGAATTAACTGAAAGTAAAAGTATTGTTTATCTATGACTATTATCATAGACAAACAGTTACTCTGTCAGTTTAAAGAAACACCCATACTATAAAGACAGTCACACAGTATAAAAGACAACTCTAAACGTCCTGACTTTTTATCGTTATACAATAAACATATCTGGAGAATTTACTCTCTTCACCAACACGTCACTGGTAGATGGATAGTCGATGTTTTCACTATTAATATTATCCTTTTAGTGAACTGGATAGTGCTCAATTTTGGAAGAATGAAATTGAGCAAAGCTTATTTACAGAGTTTTCCTTCCCTTCAATAATAAGTCGTCGTGTTTCCTTGTCGAATATCGTAAAATGGGGAAATATTAGTAAAATGTGGTGAAATAGGTAAAAACCAATGCTGCTAGGATATTTTCATTTAACTGTTACCGAATGGTCGAACTTTGCCCAAAGAGTGGAAACAGACCAATATATACCAGTATATTTGTCTGTTTGCTCTCAGGCAAATATATGAGCAGTATAGGTTTGTACCAATTTAACCCCATGTGACCAGTTACGACCAACAGGTATGACAACAATATGATTAATAGTGGTCCATTACATATTTCTAAAGTTATTTTTTTTTTTTTTTTTATTATTTTTTTTTTTTTATGGCGCATCTACAACTTGGCCATTAACGCCGAATAAAGTTATTATAAACATTTCTAAAGTTATTATAAACATTTCAGGTCCTGTTCGTTCTATTCCTGGCCTGTGTAGCTGTAGTCTTCGTCCAAGGTAAGTCCAAGAAGATGAGGATGTATATTTAATAATAATAAAAATTAAATAAAACATAGAATTATTATTTATTAATATTTAATTATTATATAAGTCTATAAACAATGTTTAGCAATGATGCTTGGTTATGCATTTCTGTGGAATGAAATGATTTTTAAACTAAATTTGTTTAATTCTATTTTATCATATATTTCAGCTGAAGCACATCCCATGGGAGCGAACCACAAACAGGCAGTAGGCGGTAAATATTGTACAATATTAAAGGGAAACATATGTTTAAATTATAACGTATTTTATTAAATAACATATGTGTGACTAATTTTATAAATAACATAAATTTTAATAAATATATATAGCGACACACTTTATAAGAAAACCGTTAATTGTAAGATTTTGAGAAGATAGAAGATTTCACTTCCTAACACAAATATCAATTCCCACAAATACATTCGCAGACATTCCACTTTGGAGAGTAAAGAACATAAGGATTGACTTGACATTAACAAAATACAAAAATACTGACCCAACTTCTACTGTCTTCAACCAGAATATAATGAGAGACTTAGGCAAAGTATAGAAAGTATTAATTTTTACAGCATTTTACATATATTTCCTAAGTATTGTGTTTAATAATTAGGCATTCTAGGTAATTAATACCTAGGTAGAATACCTGTTGCTTATTTGGTATTGTAGAAAAGTTTTTGAGTTAACTCTAAACATTTTACCAAGGAAATGTAAATAACTCTAAAAATTGGTTAAAAACTAGATCTTTTAGTACTGCAAAGAATTTATTTAATAAACTACAATAAAGTGAGATTATTATTTACATATTTGGAGCTCCTTGTTGCAGCAGAACTGAGAATTGTAACACTTTTAATCACATTTTTTTTACTGATTAACATATTAGCACTTTTTACTCTGACAGTCTAGCTTTTCCATACTCCATGAATAATTTGTTTTTTATACCATTAAAGAATAAACAATAATAAAACTATACATTAATACTTTACTAAATCTCAGAATGCAAAATCAAAAGAAAATTTGACAATTTAAAACCGAAGTTAAAATCTGTTAGCTAGTTACTTTGTAAAATTGTTACTCCTATTTGATTAATTGTATAATTGAATGAATATATATTCATTCTTGCATTGGTATAACTGTTGTATATTCAAATTGTATATTTGGATGTTTATATTTAATGACGTAATGGAATGTATATATGCATTAATAATTATGATAATAAAGACCAAATATATTTATATAATGTTACTTTGTGAAATTGTTAAACCTATATGATTAATTATGGGGGCGAGGTAAGCTCAGTGGTAGAGCACTGGACAAATAAGCTGGAGGCCTGAGTTCAAATCCCGAGCAAGCACTAAAGATTTTTTCTTCTAGTGTCTTCGTTCACCGGTTGAATTCGGCCTCCCCGACCGTCCCTAGGCCAAACCAGCCTTTAATTAATTTAATAATGGGTACCTTGGTTGGTGCTAATGACTCTAGCAGTCGAAGCAGCCAAGGGGAAATTCAGGCGGCCGGAGCATAGTACTGACCACACTATCTCCCTAGTGTGCCGCATGGTCATGAATCAGATACCTCTATAGTATCCGCCCCTCAGGGCCCTCGTGGCCTGTTACGGGACTGATTTTTTTTTTTTTTTTATATATATGATTAATTGTATAATTGAATGAATTTTCAAATTGTATATTCGGATGTTTATATTGAATGACGTAATGGAATGTATATATGTAATAATAATTATAATAATAAAGAGCGAATATATTTATATAATTTCAACAACATTTCTAGCAATTTACCTTAGTTATGCAACTTCTTTCGTACACATTTATTTTTAAACTAAATTGTCTAATTGTATTTTATCATATATTTCAGCTGAAGGTGAAGTGATGGCTCCCAACCACTACCAGGCAGGAGCTGGTAAATATAGTAGAATACTAATGGGAAATATATATTTAAATTGTAACATCCTTATATTACTTGTAAAAGAAAACCATTAATTGTAAGAGTTTTAGATGCTAAAAGATTTCACATCCTAACAAAAACTTCAATTCTCACAAACACATTCGCCTACATTCCACCTTGGAGAGGAAAGAACTTAAGGATTGACTTGAAATTCAGAAAATAAATAAATACTGACCCAGCTTCTATTGTCTTCTACCAGAGTGGGGCATTATTCAATATTTTTATTTTATTTTATTAATAACAGGGTTGTCCCGTTATTCAATACATTTGTATTGAATAAGAATTTATTCAGTTACTGATTGATTGATTTTTTTTTAATTAAACATTTTTTATTCTTCATTCATTATTTATATTAGTTTTATATAATGAGCTTTATGAAAAAAAGTATGCCCATCTTTCTTTTATGATTCCATTTTTTAACTAAAGTTGTCTAATTGTATTTTTTCAAATATTTCAGCTGAAGCAGATGAAATGGCTGCGAACCAATACAAGGCAGGAATTGGTAAGTATTGTACTATACTAATGAGAAAAATATAATTAAAATTTAATGTCCTTTTATAAATAAGACAGATTTATAGGACGGGTTATCTACGGGTTACCACCCTTTTTTCACCCACGATAGGGGCTGATATATTTTCTATTGCCGGAAATAGCCAACATACTTATAGGAATTGAACCCGCAACATTGAATATTTAATAGAAGATTAACTCAAAATATTGCTTTTAATGGGTTTCCTACCTCCCCCTAAAGAAAGGAAACCCGCTTTTGACGTTGACAGTGCGACAGAAACCGGGTGGGCCAATGAAAAATGTATACGTTTCAGAACCCTACGTCACGAATATATGTATATATATATATATATATATATATATATATATATATACAGTAAAACCTCGTTTACCCGGATCTACTGGGACCAGGACCGATCCTAGTCATCGAAAATACAGGTTATCCGGAGAATGAAGGAAAAACTAAATAAAAACCAAACATATAAATCACAGAAATATTTTTAATGGAGCTCAGAAATTATAATCGACACAGCTTCACCTAAAAACACACAAACTGTATATACTGTAATAGTCTACGAATTTGTAAAAAAGGTAAGAAATTTATATGAAATAAAATAGTCTAATTGCATTTTTTTTTTTTTTTTATTTCAGCTAAAGCTGATGCGATGGCTTCCAGGCACTACCAGGCAGCAAACGGTAAATATTTTACATTACTTAGGAGAAACTTATATTAATATTTTAATGCTCATTTTTTTAATAACTCAGATTTATATGGCGGGTTATTAACTGTGCAAAGCCATTTTTTACTGTCCAACCAAATTGTCTAAGTAATTTTGTAAAATATTTTCATATCTTGCAGCTGCAGTTGAGAGTCCCAAAGCAAACCAAGGAGCAGCTGTTGATGAAATGCAAGAAGCATAGGAAATTGGAGACAACGGAGGCGCCATAATAAATGTGTAGTAATCAAATTATTTTTAATTATTTATTTTAAGATTTCTCTGGCAACGGGGATTATGTTTATTCTTTTTTTTTTTTTTACGGTGCTTCGACATCTAGGCCATTAGTGCCGAAACACGGCAAATAAACCCGATTGAAATTTCAATAATCAAGACATTCACCCGGCGTATTTTTTACGATTTTGCGCCTAATGGATGATACGTTTTAATTGGTTATAGTCATATATTTTTAAGTAAAAAAAAAATGCTTCTGAAAACAGAAAAAAATAATTATAATTCAAATTTATAATTTTACCTGATCACCACGGACAAGTTATGAACACCCTGTAACAATAGTCTGTAGCTTTATTGTTTTCTAACTTTATTTCTCTTATTTTTTCACTTATTTTATTTGCAATTTAAAATGTTATGTTGTTTGATCATCCATCAAATTTAATTCATATTTACCTCTCATTTATGAATGAATCCTCTCTATTGAAAAATTGTAACAATGAAGAATTTATTAGTCTACATCTGTCTATATTTATATTTCAAATATATATATATATATATATATATATATATATATATATATATATATATATATATATATATATATTCTTCGTTCAAGGGTTGAGCTCGGCCTCCCAGACCGTCCCTCGGCCAACTCAGTTTTTAATTAATTTAATAATGGGTACCTTGGTGCTAATGACTCTAGGAGTCGAAGCAGCAAGGGGAAAATCAGGCGGCCGGAGCATAGTACTGACCACACTATCTTCCTAGTTTGCCGTATGGTCATGAATCAGATACCTCTACAGTATCTGCCCCTCAGGGCCCTCGTGGTCTGTTACGGGACTGATTTATATATATATATATATATATATATATATATATATATATATATATATATATATATATATATATATCTGTATATATAAAAAATTTGAAGGCCAAATCGGATTCCGAAAATGATATAGTTTTGTTAATGTTTTATGTAAAGATCCGAATTATTCTCATGTTTCGAATATAATTTTATATTTTATAAATATACACTATTGTAAATCTTAGGGGAAATGTGTATAATATTACCACCAAATGTATATATTTCAGGCTGATTGGATTGTCGTTACGAGTACAAAACAAGGAAACCCTGGACCATCTTTCTTATCACTCAGCAAGTTATCTGCAGCACCCAGCACTTTATTTAAAAAAAAATATATATATATATATTTATATTCACTTATATGCACCAAATGTATCAGATAACTCTGCTTTAATAATAAATATTAAAATATAATTGTGACTTTTTTTTTCAATTTTCCATGAAGGTCCGGATAATTAAACTAATCTAACCTAAAAAATATTGGTACATCAGAAACTTGTAGGTTTGAGCTTCACATTTTAAAATTGGTTTAAAATAACCTGGTGCTATTTGCTGTCCCCGTTTCTCTGTGTCTCTCTGTTTTTATTCCTTCTCTCCCCCCACTGGACGTTAAGGCTGAACTTACATCAGCAGTGCAGTCCAGTTATTATTATTATGAACGAAAATTGTTCTATATTAGGATGATATATCAAGCCTTCTTGTAGAAATACCCGGATTTACTAGTTCTGGGTACAGAATTTAAATCGCCAGCAATCGGAGAGCCTGTTTTCTGCTCAGTGGTTCTCCAATAATCTCTATCCTAACCTGATTTTAATGTATTTCTATAATATTCTATACAGCTGCTTGGAGCTGCTTGATGGTGGCCATCAGGTATGTTAAAAATCCTGAAGGAACATTGGACGAGTAGCTTATAGGGACATTTCATTATTATCTTATATACACCTTTCAGGAAAGGTAGCTTATCACAGGAAATTAGATGAAATTTATTGCAAAGCCGGATAATTTTCACAAAAGTTTCGCGATGACATTTGTGTCTACATTTCTAAAGGCCATGGGAGAAAATTATTATTCCTGGGATTAGTATTTCAGTGTCAGCAGTTTATAATTGGATATTTTTGTATCTAATATTGAAGGTTGTAAGGGGCTGGAGTTTGTCTCCGTAGATATAATAACTTATCAAAAATCATCACGAATTATAATGAAGATTAATATTTACTAATTCAATAGTAATAACAAATAGTTGTGTCTTGACTCAGAATTGGCCATTGGCCATACATGAATTACATTCGAATATTTCATGAAAGGATATCAATGATGCAGGGAAGAGGGGAGTCAAATTAACCGTGGGACAATTGAAATTTTCGACCTAAAAAAACGAAAAAAAATAATGAATCGTGCTCTTCGAATTAGATTATAATATATTAACCCTCCAACGGTCGGGCTTTTGCACGGAGTGCGCCATATCCAGCATAAGATCTTATAAGAAATTGCCGAAAAAACCTATGGGCCACAGATATGCCAAACAAGAAGAAGAAGAAAAAAAAAGAATATACATATATATATATATATATATATATATATATATATATATATATATATATATATATATATATATAAATATATATATATATATATATATATATATATATATATATATATATATTTAAATGGAACGGCATTTTTCTCCAGCGGTGGTACTCCTCCTGACTTCTTCCTGGGATATCTTCGTCAGCCAGGTACTTGTTTCTTCCTCGGTGGTTGCCAAGGGAATGAAATTTTTCTCGTTCTGGGCGTCCTTTCTACTCTCTAGCCCCAGTATCGGCGAACCAATGGTGTAGTTGGGATTCTTTCCGTTTGTAGCGCTGATGGTATTGTGTCTTTTTTTTTCTACTGTATTTTCCTCGCCGTAAGGTTTACTATGCTTGATGTTTATTTTTCGTCGCTGGGATGATATTTTTAGATGGAACGGCATTTTTCTTCAGCGGTGGTACGCCTCCTCACTTCTTCCTGGGATATTTCGATGAGTTCATCTCCATCTTCGTCAGCCAGGTACTTGTTTCTTCCTCGGTGGTTGCCAAGGGAATGAAATTTTTTTTTTTTTTTTTTTTTTTTTTTTTCCTAAACCCCTATAATGAAATTTTTCTCGAGCTGGGCGCCCTTTCTACTGTCTAGCCCCAGTATCGGCGGACCAATGGTGTTGAAGCTTCCTGGTGTAGTTGGGATTCTCTCCGTTTGTAGCGCTGATGGTATTGTGTCTTTTTTTTTCTCCTGTATTTTCCTCGCCGTAAGGTTTACTTGGAACCACGGAGGAAGAAACAAGTACCTGGGTGACGAAGATGGAGATGAACCCATCAAAATATCCCAGGAAGAAGTGAGGAGGAGTACCACCGCTTGAGAAAAATGCCGTTCCATCTAAAAATATCATCCCAGCGACGAAAGACCAACATGAAGCATATATATATATACAGGGTATCCTTTTTAGATGGCCCGGCTAAATTTCTCTTGAACGGATAACGTTATAATAAAACAAAAAAATACATATTTCATAATTTTTAGTCTAGTTTAAGATTTTGGCCTGTTTTTGGAGAAAAAAAAAATTCGGGGTACACCAAACCCTATACAACTTTGAAATTTCAAATGGGACTACATACTTTCCAATACATCATTTTAAAGGATTTTTTACACTGAAATCAATAATGCAATCAGATTTTAATTTGGCAACTAATAACAAAGTTATGGCATAAAGGTCGAAAAAAAGATAATAAATTTTGTTAACTGTTTTCAATACTAAAAAAAATCCATCGTACCTGCAGAGGTTGGTGAACCTACATCTCATGTTCAAACTGCCTGCCTTCTTTGAAGATGCAAAGATTCGCTGTTGTTAGCCACTCTTCGTTGGTGCTCAGTGCGATGGACTGAGGAGAGACCAATCGACAAGCATTTTCCACTCTTTGCTGCAGTTCTTCAGTTGATGTAGGATTATGATTGGCATAAACGATATTTTTCAAATGTCCCCACAAGAAAAGGTCTAAAGGTGTTAGATCAGGCGACCGAGGAGGCCAACAGATGGGACCGTGAGGTCCTATCCACCGGTCCCGGTAGTGCCGATTTAAGTAACGCCTCGCTTGCAGAGAATTGTGTGCGGGACACCCATCAAGCTGCAGTATCATTCTTTGCCGATGCTGCAGAGGTAGATCTTCTTGTAAATCCTGCAATTGTTCTCTCATGAAATTTAGAAACTGAGCTCTATTTAAATTATTTTGGTAGAAATAAGGACCAATTAATTTATTTCCGAGAATTCCGCACCAAACGTTGATGCTGTGAACCACCTGGTGATGACAAGCATAGGAGATTCTGGGATTTTCCTGTGCCCACGTTCGAAAATTCCAACGATTTAACATACCGTTAGTGGTGAACTTTGATTCATCAGTCCATAGGACATATGGAAGCATGTTTTCATCAACTACCACTCGACATTTGTGCAAGGAACGTTAGACGCCTGTCATAATCAGTGTCCTGGAGCCCCTGGACAAGATGAGAGCGATAAGGCTTGAAATTATAAGTCTGTAGTACATCTCTAATTTTGTTCTTTGAAAAACCTAAAACCCTTCCGGTATTTCGGAGAGAAGAATTTGGATTTTCCATAACATACAATAAAATATCCAGTTCCTCGTCGAAATTGCGCTGCCGATATCTTGGTCGATCAGCAACTCATCCAAATCTCCTCATACTGAGAGCAACACGAATAAATGTTTTGTGGCTCACTTGAGGACGAGCGGGAAATTTCTGGGAGTAGAACACAGCTGCACGACGAGCGATACCACCACTTTCAATAAAACAATTGTACTTATCAACTTTTTCCTCACGGGAAATCTGCACTCTTCGGTTCATTTTGACTAACTGATTAATACTGAATGTAGGTAAGTTGGCATTGTTGTAATAGTTATCTATTTCCAGGAATTAAAGTTCCCTTACTTAAGACCATTTGGATAAACAAGATCAGTGAATGTAAACAGCTCTACCTTCACCGAACATACAGGGGATTATTCTGTTTCTTCTCTGCATCTTTAAAAGAAACATTTATTACGAATTTCACCTAATGAGTTAATTATTTATTTAAAAATTATTTCCCATGTAACAAAAGAAATGCAAAGCAGTTTAAAGTAATTAGTAACGAAACAATCAAAATGTATTTTGTTTCTAACTTTAAGCCATAACTTTGTTATTAATTGACCAAATTAAAATCTGATTGCATCATTAATTTCAGTGTAAAAAATCCTTTAAAATGATGTATTGGAAGGTATATGATCCCATTTGAAATTTCAAAGTTGTATAGGGTTTGGGGTACCCCGACATTTTTTTGTCCCAAAAACAGGTCAAAATCTTAACCTAGACTAAAAATTATGAAATACTTATTTTTTTTTTTGTTTTATTATAACGTTATCCGTTCAAGAGAAATTCAGCCGGGCCATCTAAAAAGGACACCCTGTATGTGTATATATATATATATATATATATATATATATATATATATATATATATATATATATATATATATATATATATATATATCATTCAAATAACTTTTTATGAACTGGGACTATTATTACTAGTTAGTCAATACCAGCAGTCAAGTTAATAAATTTTGATATTTACTTGAATTCTTGACCTTTTAAGACCATGTTGTATCGTAACAATTGTTGCAGAACAAACTTCCATTAATAAGCTTTTTCATTTCACGTCTCGTTGAGAAAATTTCTCACTCCACCAGGGACGTTGGCGTTCATGGCCCAGAAATAATGATTATAAATAATAAAAAAATTAACCTTTTTGCCATACCTTCATGACCAAGCAGCCAATTCATTTTAATGTGCTTGTTGAGTGAATTGTTGTGAAGATGTTGTTTATTAGTGTATTTAATAAACAGTATAACACAACCCGTAAATAAACCTAATGCTCAGGTACCCACCTAGGTCTTAAGTCAGCAGGTTCACCCATAGACCGACGTCACTCCTTCGGACCTCTCCGAGCCGGGATAATCCATATTCAGTCCCTTGTCTAATTTAATCTCAACACCTTTGAGGAGGTTCATCTTGTACCCATTCTTCACATTGTGTAAGGATGTTACATCCAGGGACACTTTCTTGTGGTCTTCTTTCTGTAAGTGAGCGAACATTTACAAATAAATTCCATGTGCTCATAACACTTCTTCTTCAATTTTCGACCACATTGTCCAATATATGAAGCCTCACAAGATGTACATTTAATTTTGTAAATCCCAGAATTTAATATCAACACCTTCGAGGAAGTTCATCTTATATCCCTTCTTCATATTGTGTAAGGATGTTACATCCAGGGACACTTTCTTGTGGTCTTCTTTCTGTAAGTGAGTGAACATTTCCAAATAAATGCCATGTGCTCATAACATTTCTTCTTCAATTTTCGTCTACATTGTCCAATATATGAAGCCTCACAAGATGTACATTTAATTTTGTAAATCCCAGAATTCTCCCCCTGTTGGCATGTTTCCTTTAGCATTGCACAGTCTATATTTTAAGGAACAAAGGTTTTTGAATGCCACATTTATTCCTTGGCTTCCTAATTTCCGCGCCATCTTTTCCGAGAGGCCGTGTATGTATGAGATAGAACACTATTTGATCAATGGTTTATTCGCCCCATCTTTGTCCCCATCTCTCCCATATATCTTCTTGAGGCGTGTATTTGCCAGTTCATCTATTAATGTTTTCCCATAACCATTAACCTACGATATCATAGATATTTTACGGTATCGGGTATCATCACTTTACTAAGTGGGATCCTCAGCATCGGTTGGAATATCTAAATGGCATCGTGTTACTCGTGATAATATTGACTTTATTAATAATATGAACATTAATAGTTTCAAGTTTCGTTATAAGAAATTATTATTTAAATGTCTTTTTGCTGGTAGAAATATATATTTCAATCAATCTTGTATGAGAATCTAGGATTTCGGCTAAAATTTAATATACTGTTCTATCTAAAGAAATTAGGAGAGGGTATAGCAAAAGAGATAATCTGAATTGTTATATAAATATAATCAGTAATAAATTAACTGATTCATTAAGTAGTGATGAATTTAATAGTTTTGTTAAAACTGTGAAAGATATGATATTACCAAAAATAAGAAAGAAGGAAGGAACTATTAGGAGAGGGTATAGCAAAAGAGATAATCTGAATTGTTATATAAATATAATCAGTAATAAATTAACTGATTCATTAAGTAGTGATGAATTTAATAGTTTTGTTAAAACTGTGAAAGATATGATATTACCAAAAATAAGAGAGAAGGAAGGAACTATTAGGAGAGGGTATAGCATAATAGATAATCTGAATTGTTATATAAATATAATCAGTAATAAATTAACTGATTCATTAAGTAGTGATGAATTTAATAGTTTTGTTAAAACTGTAAAAGATATGATATTACCAAAAATAAGAGAGAAGGAAGGAACTATTAGGAGAGGGTATAGCATAAGAGATAATCTGAATTGTTATATAAATATAATCAGTAATAAATTAACTGATTCATTAAGTAGTAATGAATTTAATAGTTTTGTTACAAATGCCAAAGATATGATATTACAAAAAATAAGAAAAAAGGAAGGAACTATTAGGACAGGGTATAGCATAAGAGATAATCTGAATTGTTATATAAATATAATCAGTAATAAATTAACTGATTCATTAAGTACTGATGAATTTAATAGTTTTGTTAAAACTGTGAAAGATATGATATTACCAAAAATAAGAGAGAAGGAAGGAACTATTAGGAGAGGGTATAGCATAAGAGATAATCTGAATTGTTATATAAATATAATCAGTAATAAATTAACTGATTCATTAAGTAGTGATGAATTTAATAGTTTTGTTAAAACTGTGCTAGATATGATATTACCAAAAATAAGAGAGAAGGAAGGAACTATTAGGAGAGGGTATAGCATAAGAGATAATCTGAATTGTTATATAAATATAATCAGTAATAAATTAACTGATTCATTAAGTAGTGATGAATTTAATAGTTTTGTTAAAACTGTGAAAGATATGATATTACAAAAAATAAGAGAAAAGGAAGGAACTATTAGGAGAGGGTATAGCATAAGAGATAATCTGAATTGTTATATAAATATAATCAGTAATAAATTAACTGATTCATTAAGTAGTGATGAATATAATAGTTTTGTTACAAATGCCAAAGATATGATATTACAAAAAATAAGAAAAAAGGAAGGAACTTTTAGGAGAGGGTATAGCATAAGAGATAATCTGGATTGTTATATAAATATAATCAGTAATAAATTAACTGATTCATTAAGTAGTGATGAATTTAATAGTTTTGTTACAAATGCGAAAGATATGATATTACAAAAAATAAGAAAGAAGGAAAGAACTATGAGTAAAAAGCTTGCTGGCCTTAAGTAGCCTATCAGGGTAGATAGTCTTATTGTTAATTATATCGCTGCTAAAACTCCCATTCCCAGCAAAGAACAGAGTAATCAACCAGCATCCTGATAATTCCTCTGGTGCTAAGAATACATATATACACAATAAATATTTATTTGCCCCGATAATTGTAAATTTGAGTAAGCTAGAGTATGACTTTGATGAAATGGATTTATTAAATGAAGGCTTGAAGTATTGACCTCCTTCGTTAGCCACAAGGAGTTAATTGGTAGACTTGTTGGCGTCGGTAATAGAGAAATATATAAAATATAATATCCATAGTAAAAATAAATTTGGACATAATAAGGAATTTAAGATATTAAGGAAAATTAAAAGCAACATAATTTAATTGTAATTAAAGGGAATAAAAGTCACTCAACGGTAATATTGGATAGAAATTATCATGATGCTAAAGTGGTCTCCATGTTGGCTTCCGAGGTTTGGGAGCCGTTGAAAAACGACCCATCGGAAGATACAATGAACAAATTAGAAGAACTCTCTAGTCCGTATCTCTATTATTACACCCGAGGAAATATATCACATAATACAAACGAATCCGTTGCCAGCTCATTTATATTGCCTACCTAAAGTATACAAAACCGGAAATACTTTAAGACCAATCTTTTTACTCAGCTCCGCCAGAAAAACTAGCAAAGAAATTTATTAACATTTTTAATAATCTGACGAATTTTAAACCTGCTAAAACTAGGCACTTCATCTCACAGAGTAGCGGGGCCAGCCCGAAGGTTAAGTAAGTAATTTGAAGTTAACATGATAAGTTACAAATAATGAAAAAGGTCCAACACGCAGCTCCTTCGTCATCAGAGCGCGGTTCCGTTCTTATCCCTAGTGCTATTAGTAATAGTTATTGCTGGGGCTTGATATTTGGTGAACAATATACCTAAAATAAAAATTTGAATTGAAAGTGGATTGAAGGCGCCACAAAAGGAAATTGACAGTATCATAAGCGACTCCAAACTTCTCAATTTTTCCTCTTCGGAACGCTACAACACTGTTCCAAATTCTCTAACTTTTTTTTTTATACTCATTTTACTGTTAAATGCAAATAAAATGAGCATCAACCAATTAATACCTCAGGTAAATAGATACAATAACTTCAAAAGAGCAAAGCTACCAATTCGAAGTTTCGAGTCTTATTTCTCCGATTGACATCGCACATTGAAAATTACTTCTCATTCTTATTTGTAGAGAATTAAGTAAGATTTCGAATGGTCACCTTGCACTTCCCACGATTTTCCAACCGTTGTCGAGACATTTTCGAAACTATATAAAAATCCCTAAATTGTTCATGCCTGTTAATGACATATTTTATTTCTAGTACTTCCTTTACTCCAAAAGCAACCGAAATTTCACTATCTTAGATAAGATGGATGTCAAACGTCTGGAACAAGTGTCAACTGAATGCAATCATTTCCAAACACCTAAACTGAAAACTAGTTTGAAAAATTATGACTATCAATTTTTCCCGTAAACGGTTATAGATTTCGCTTTTGTAAAAATGGTTTCATTCATTGCCCAATGTTAAGGAACCTATAAAACGAGTAACTGCAAGCATATGAACTCGAAAAAATGAGAGTTGCGATTTTTTTTCACGCGAATTCACTCTAATAGCCAAGTTCCGGTGAACGGAGTCTGCTGGTTAAGGAACTTGACATTTAAAATGAGACGAAAGATTTTTGTACTACATTTCATCAAAATCTGACTATTTTTGAGTCGTGAGGAGTGCGTACAGACATGATATACATGTCTGTATATTCCAACTACCCTTTGTGTATTTGTGATTTATGGGTTCTTGAAACATGAGCTAGTAGGAATTTCCGGATTGCGTCACGAGGTCAACCTTAGAAGCGGATTTCCTCCCTATGGGGAGGGAGGAACCGCGCTAAAACCTTCTCTTTGATCCCTCCCATCAAATTACCCGTAACAAATACACCAGAAAGCATATTAACGTAACGCCATGACACCTACAATTGTTTTCGGAAACTTGACCCTTGTTACAGATCGATTCCACCAGGGTGTTTCCTGCTTACGAAGGAAGAGGAAACCCGCTATAATAGAAACATATATTTTCCTAGTTGGAAAATTTATTCCTCTTGGTGACATTGAGATAATGTTAAAATTTAATTTCTATGTAAATGGATTTCTTTTCTAGTTTAGCGGTAAGATTATGTTTGAACCTATAGAACAATGCTTTCAATTATCTGCACAAATGAGCAAAGGATTTCAATAGATTCAAAGAAATTTATAATTTTAGTTCCGTACTGAAGGACATTTTCTGCAAATATAAACCAGATCACAGCAGAGCTTCGACAATCGCCTCCAAGATGAAGGTAAGCATAGAATATTCTTGTATTTATTTATTGGCTTTTCAAGCCCGCAAGTAAGGAATTTGCTCTTCTTATTGTGAAATATTGAAATTATATCATTTTATTATTAGATGGTGAAACGATAATTCACACGTATTTTATTTGGTGGAAGATTTTACAAAATAAGTCGTTGTTTCTAAATAATTATTGTGCTTACAGGATCGTGTTAAAAAATTCGGTATACTGTTTTAGTCCAATTTCCAATAACTTAGAAAATAAATAGTCTTCTTGCATATTTTCAAAAAGTGGTTTCGTTCACTTGCTGTCATATTTTCTTTTAGAATCCGCATCATTTCGAGGCACTTTTTCATTGCGTCAGTGTCATTTCGATTTTTTAAAGATATTTCCTCTCGTCATCCTAGATTATTTGTCAATACTTGTTTCCAAAAATCTAGGCGCACAGCATTTCGCCAGGCCAAGTTCCAGCCACCGCAAACTGTGTGTATATTATAATCGAGCCGATTTTTACCCTCTCATAACTTTAATCCAGATAAGGATAAGCCTATGAGCCTATATTTTATTATATATCTATCAATATAATAATAGCCGTGATTAGTAAGGCGTGAGCACATAACACCCCGTACTGTGGGTGTGGGTTTGCTTCTCAATAGGGAGAGTGTCTTCTCATTGGGGGGAAAAATACATCAGCAATATCCTCAATAGAAAAGGATGGTGTCCTATAGATAACCCGTCCTAAAATTCTAAGTTAAAATAAAAAAATAGACGATTCAACGCAGTATGCCAAAGAGATATAACTACCAGTTTCCTCTACTACTCTAATTGAAAGAGATATTTGTAACTGAGAGTGTAACTGTTGTCATAGACAAACAGTTACACTCTCAGATTAAAAATACTATACAGACAACCATACTGTATAAAGGAAAATTTATACATCCTGGCTTATTATGATCTTTATAAAATACAATAAATACATATAAAACAAGAATTACGCGTTTTATAGTACTACACATTTAAATATCTTTAAAAGAATTGCCTCCCTTCACAGACACGTCACTGGTAGTTGGATAGTTGATGTTTTCACTTTTAATATTATCCAATTACTGAACTGGATTTTGCTCAATTTTGGAATAATGAAATTGAGCAAAGCTAATTTCCTTAAGAGTTTTCCTTCCCTTCAGTAAAAACTCGCCGTGTTTCCTTGTCGAATATCGTAAAATGGGGAAATATTAGTAAAATGTGGTGAAATAGGTAAAAACCAATGCTGTTAGGATATTTTCATTTAACTGTTACTGAATGGTCGAATATTGCCCAAAGAGTGGGAACAGAAAAATATATACCTATATATTTGTCTGTTGGCTATTAGGCAAATATATAAGCAGTATAGGTTCATTCAAATTTAACCCCATTTGACCAGTGACGACCAACAGGTATGAGAACAATATGATTAATAGTGGCCCATTACATATTTCTAAAGTTATTATAAACATTTTCAGGTCCTGTTTGTTCTATTCCTGGCCTGTGTAGCTGTAGTCTTTGCTCAAGGTAAGACTCAGAAGATTTTATAATTTATAAATTTTGTATTATAAATGAATGAATTTTGTACAATTATTAACATAATTATAATCATAATATGCCCGTTGTCACGAAAGTGGCTATAGTTCTCGAATGGGTTAATGAAAGTGTGTAATTTGTGTTCTATAGAAAGTGCAAATAAGTTATTTTTATTTATTCACCCCACAGCGCTGGGTTTAACGAATATTGGTCTAAACAAAGAAATCTTACAGAATATCCACATTTTCTGTTTACTCAAATAGTCTTAGTACGCCATGTGATCGACAGGTCCTTCACATCATTTCCTGTTTGATGGAAATGATGTACTCAATCTATGTTTGGCTAAGTTTACAGTGCGCAGTTTTAGTATTTTGTAAATGTGTTGTAGTAATGGCATTTGTGCGCAGTTTACTCGAGCCTAGTAATCGTCACCAAAGCACTCTTACTTACGTACAAACAAGGTTCTTTTTAATGGCATGTGACAATTTATGGGCGTGTAGCAAAAAGGAGGACGCTCCATTTTTCACATTGCGGGAAAACGTTTTTAAATTTAGTTTCTTGATATTTTTCCATTTTCTTTTTCTTAACATAACAGATCCATCTACTTATAATTAAAGCTAACTTATAATTAGTCCACCTACTTATAATTAAAGCTAACTAATAATTAATAATTATAAGTAAGCTTATAATTATTAATCTTTTATGCTTTAGAATTTCATGTATTTTTCTCAGTAAGCTCCACCTATTTATGAAAGTAGGTCCATAAGGACCCTATCCTACCTTTTTAAGAGCGTCAGACACCTTAATGGCTTTGAACTATCATCTTATTTTACCAAGATCTAAAATAACCCAGAATTTGTGGATTTTACAACTAATATGGAAAAAAAGTCCGTCACGCAGGAGCTGCATAACTCAACAAAAATTCTGAGGAAAGTGCTTCCTCAGAATTTTTGTAGTCTAGACTACATTACTGAATAGTTTGCTGTAAATAACCTGTATAAATAAAATAAAAACGTGAATAGTTCTGCTCATTTACATATCTTATGAGAACTGTTAAATTATTAATTTTGTAAATAATTTGCTTCCAGAGTTACGTTAATACATAATACTGTACTACTTAATAAATACACAAAAACTTCATTTTCCGTCTTTTGGTCTGACGCGGGAACAGGATACAGTCCCCCTTGTGGGAGATAGCGCTCCTCGCGGCGAATTGGGAACCTACGCCTGGCTGGCTAATCCTAATGAAACAGAGTTTAAAGTAAACCCTCCTTTCCAATAGACCGATTTACTTCATTTTTACAACACTTTTTTCTCATGAGATACACACGACGTATACCGCGTTTCGGCAATATACAGCCGGCAATAATACAGCAAAAATTACGACCGGTATGAGTATATTAGTACTTTAGGTCCGGAGTAAACCCCCCCTCCAAATAGCCCGATTTAGTTTATTTTTACAACCCACTTTTCTCTGTGGATTACCACCACGAATACCGAGTTTCGTTGAAATGTAACTAAAATTTCGGCTAGTAGCGGCAAATTGGTAATGTGGGTCCGGCGTAAACCCCCCCCCCCCCCTCCTAATGAACCGATGTAGTTTATTTTTACAACGTATGTCTCTCTTTAGATCAACGCAACGAAAACCGAGTTTCGTTGAAATATAACAAAAACTACGGCTGGCATGGTCAAATTAGTGTTTTGGGTCCGGGGTAAACCCCTCCCCTCCCGGTGGACCGATTTTGGTGGTTAACGAACTCGTTCAATCGTTTGCTAATTGAACGCTATATACCACGTTTCGTTAAGAAAAAACAAAAACTCTGGCCGCTATCGTGTTAACAGACACACATATATATATATATATATATATATATATATATATATATATGATCCCAGCGAAGTAACTTAAAACAAAATATGTATATAGATATATATAAATTTTAACGGGGGTAATTTTCGGTGTCTACTAGGTAGGATCGATGGAGATTTGAAGAAATTTTTCAAAAATTCCGTCATGAGTGCAACCTCAATAGCTACTTTCCTTCGGAGGAGAGTGCTAAAATTTGTCATTATTCAAATTTTCATGGCAAAACAAAAAATTCCGTCACGCAGGAATGGCATAACTAAGCACTTTCCTCAGAATTTGGGTTGTGTAGACTGGTTTGCAGAACAATTTGCCTAAAATATCCTACATAAATAAAATAAAAACATGACTAGTTCTCTTTTAATTTTGTAATGAGTAACTGTTAAATTATTCATTTGCTTCCAGAGTTATGTTTACACATGGTACCTACTACACTACTTAATGAATACAAAAAAACTTCACATTTTCATCTTTTGATCTAACGAAGGAACAGGATACAGTCCCTCCAGTGGGAGATAGCGCTCCTTGCGGCGGTTTTGTGAACCTACGTCTGTCGTGCTATTCTATTGAAATATATTACAAAGTAAATCCCCCTTTCCGATTGACCGATTTAGCTCATTTTTACAACACTTCTTTCCCATGAGTTACCCAGGACGTATACCGCGTTTCGTTACAATACAGCAGAAATTACAACCGGTATGAGTATATTAGTAATTTGGGTCTAGAGTAAACCCCCCTCCTAATGAACCGATTTAGTTAAATTTTACATCACACTTTTCTCTCTAGATTATCACTAGAATACAAAGTTTCGTTGAAATATAACAAATATTGCGGCTGGCATTGTCAAATTAATGTTTTGGGTTCGGGGTAAACCCCCCCCCTTCCTTGCACCGATTTTGGTGGTTAACGAACTCGTTCAATCGTTTGCTAATTGAATGCTATGTACCAAGTTTCGTGACGAAAAAACAAAAACTCTGGCCGCTATCGTGTTAACAGACACACATATTTATATATATGCATATATATATATATATATATATATATATATATATATATATATATATATTTAAATTTTATCGGGGGTCATTTTCGGTATCTACTAGGTAGGATCGATAAAGATTTGAAGAAATTTTTCAAAAATTCCATCATGAGTGCAACCTCAATAGCTACTTTCCTTCGGAGAAAAGTGCTAAAATTTAAAATACAAAAAGAAATGTAATGCATAATTTAGTCGTCGTCTCGCTGTGTTTCTGTAAAGTCATCCTCAGTGTAGCTGAAGGTTTAACAAATTTTAATGCATCCTAGAACTTCATCTCATTTAGTCCGAAATATTTGTGTTCGAGGCTCATTACGGCATTGTATTTCTCAGTTTTTAAGAGCAGGGGTTGTCTTTACGCAGATGGAAAGTAAATAGTGGACCTCACGTAGCGGTTTAGTTGCTGCGAATTCCACTATCGAAGTAACCAGAGCTGCTTCCTTTTTTTACCAGAAGATACGGATCTCATTTAAATCCATGATAATATTCTGACCTGTAAATCCCAAAAAATGAAGCTGCCTCCGGAACGCAGCACGCCCGTCAATTAAAGAATTGAATGAACATACATTCTTGCATTGGTATAACTGTTGTATAATACACGTTTGTTGTATTTATGTAACGGGATATATATATTTAATAACAATAATACAAAAAAAATTAATACAAGAATGTAATTATTATATAAGTCTAAGAACAATTTTTAGTAATGTAGCTTAGTTATGCATTTTTGTTGTGCGACATGTTTTTTAAACTATTTTTTTCTAATTGTATTTTATCATATATTTCAGCTGAAGCACATCCCATGGGTGCGAACCACAAACAGGCAGTAGGCGGTAAATATTGTACAATATTAAAGGGACACACATGCTGTACCGTATTTTTATAAATAAGACATGTGTGACTGATTTTATAAATAACATAAATTTTAATAAATATATATAGTGACACACTTTATAAGAAAACCGTTAATTGTAAGAGTTTGAGAAGATAGAATATTTCACATCCTAACACTTCAATTCTCACAAATACATTCGCAGACATTCCACCTTGGAGAGTAAAGAACTTAAGGATTGACTTGATATTAACAAAATACAAAAATACTGACCCAACTTCTACTGTCTTCTACCAAACTATAATGAGAGGTTTAGGCAAAGTATAGAAAGTATTAATTTTTACAGCATATTACATATGTTGCCTAGGTATTTTGTTTAATACCTAGGTATGCTATAGAATGTTTGTTGCTTATTTGGATTTACCTAGGAAATGTTAATAACCGTTCTTTTAGTACGGCAAACAATTTATTTAATAAACTTTTAAAAAAGTCCGTCACGCAGGAGCTGCATAACTAAGCACTTTCCTCAGAATTTGGGTAGTGTAGATTGCTTTCCAGAACAATTTGCTTAAAATATCCTACATAAATAAAATAAAAACATGAATAGTTCTCTTTTAAATTTGTAATGAGTAACTGATCAATTAATAATTTGCTTCCAGAGTTATGTTTACACATGGTACCTATTACACTACGTAATAAATACAAAAAACCTCATATTATCGTATTTTGATCTAACGCAGGAACAGGATACAGTCACTCTAGCGCTCCTTGCGGCGGCTTTGTGAACCTACGTCTGACGGGCTTTTCTATTGAAATATATTACAAATTAAACCCCCGCTTTCCGATTGACCGATTCAGCTCATTTTTACAACACTTCTTTCTCATGAGTTACCCACGACGTATACCGCGTTTCGTTACAATACAGCAGAAATTACGACCGGTATGAGTATATTAAGAATTAGGGTCAAGAGTAAACCCCCCCTTCTAATGAACCGATTTAGTTTATTTTTACAACACATATTTACCTGTAGATTACCACTACGAATACCGAGTTTCGTCGAAATATACCAAAAATCACGGCTGGTAGTGGCGAATTGGTATTGTGGGTCCGGAGTAAACCCCCCCTCCTAATGAACCGATTTAGTTTATTTTTACAACAGTTATTTACCTGTGGATTACCACTACGAATACCGAGTTTCATCGAAATATACCAAAAATCACGGCTGGTAGTGGCGAATTGGTATTGTGGGTCCGGATTAAACCCCCCCTTCTAATGAACCGATTTAGTTCATTTTTATATCTCACTTTTCTCTCTATATTATCACTACGAATACCAAGTGTCGTTGAAATATAACAAATATTACGGCTGACATAGTCAAATTAGTGTTTTGGGTTCGGGGTAAACCCCCCCTTCCGGTGGACCAACTTTGGTGGTTAACGAACTCGTTCAATCGTTTGCTAATTGAATGCTATATACCAAGTTTCGTGACGAAAAAACAAAAACTCTGGCCGCTATCGTGTTAACAGACACATATATATATATATATATATATATATATATATATGCATATATATATATATATAGATATATATAAATTTTAACGGGGGTCATTTTCGGTGTCTACTAGGTAGGATCGATAAAGATTTGAAGAAATTTTTCAAAAATTCCGTCATGAGTCCAACCTCAATAGCTACTTTCCTTCGGAGGAAAGTGCTAAAAGTGAGATTATTATTTACATATTTGGAGCTCCTTGTTGCAGCAGAACTGAGAATTGTAACACTTTTAATCACTTTTTTTTTACTCATTTACATATTTGCACATTTTACTCTGACAGTCTAGCTTTTCCATACTCCATGAATAATTTGTTTTTTATACCATTAAAGACTAAGCAATAATAAAACTATACATTAATACTTTACTAAATCTCAGAATGCAAAATAAAAACGAAATTTGACAATTTAAAACCGAAGTTAAAATCTGTTAGCTTGTTATTTTGTAAAATTGTTACACCTATTCAATTAATTGTATAATTGAATGAACATTCATTCTTGCATTGGTATAACTGTTGTACATTCAAATTGTATATTCGGGTGTTTATATTTAATGACGTAATGGAATGTATATATGTAATAATAATTATAATAATAAAGAGCAAATATATTTATATAATTCCAACAACATTTCTAGCAATTTACCTTAGTTATGCAACTTCTTTCGTACACATTTATTTTTAAACTAAATTTGTCTAATTGTATTTTATCATATATTTCAGCTGAAGGTGAAGTGATGGCTCCCAACCTCTACCAGGCAGGAGCTGGTAAATATAGTAAAATACTAATAGGAAATATATATTTAAATTGTAACATCCTTTTATTAATTGTAAACGAAAACCATTAATTGTAAGAGTTTTAGATGCTAAAAGATTTCACATCCTAAGAAAAACTTCAATTCTCAAGAACAACAAAAGAAAACAAATTACAAGAAATTAACAAAATAAATAAATACTGACCCAACTTCTATTGTCTTTTACCAGAGTGGGGCATCATTCAATATATTTTTTTTATTTTATTAATAACAGGGTTGTCCCGTTATTCAATACATTTGTATTGAATAAGAATTTATTCATTTATTCAGTTACTGATTGATTGATATTTTTTAATTCTGAATAATCAATCATTTTTTATTCTTCATTCATTATTTCTATTAATATTATATAACGTGCTTTCTGGAAAAAAGTATGTTCATCATTCTTCTATGATGCCATTTTTGAACTAAATTTGTCTAATTGTATTTTATCATATATTTCAGCTGAAGGAGATGCAATGGCTGCGAACCTATACAAGGCAGGAATTGGTAAGTATTGTACTATACTAATGAGAAAAATATAATTAAAATGTAATGTCCTTTTATAAATAAGACAGATTGGACGGGTTATCTACGGGCTGCCACCCTTTTTTCACCCACGATAGGGGCTGATATCTTTTCTTTGGCCGGAAATAGCCAACAAACTTAGTGGGAATTGAACCCGCAACGTTTGGCGAGGGGTGCTCATGCATAGAAATATATAACTTTATTGAATATTTAATATAAGATTAGCTCAGAATATGGCTTTTAACGGGTTTCCTACCTCCCCCTATTGAAAGGAAACCCGCTTATTACGTCGACAGTGCAACAGAAACCGGGTGGGCCAATGAAAAATCTCTACGTTTCAGAACCCCTAAGTCACGAATATATGTATATGTATATATATATATATATATATATATATATATATATATATATATATATATACAGTAAAACCTCGTTTACCCGGATCAACTGGGACCAGGACCGATCCTAGTAAACGAAAATCCGGGTTATCCAGAGAATGACGGAAAAACTAAATAAAAACCAAACATATAAATCACAGAAATATTTTTAATGGAGCTTAGAAATTATAATCGATACAGTTTCACCTAAAAACACACAAACTGTATATACTGTAATAGTCCACGAATTTGTAAAAAAGGTACGAAATTTATATAAAATAAATTAGTCTAATTGCATTTTTTTTTTTCAGCTAAAGCTGATGCGATGGCTTCCAGGCACTACCAGTCAGCAAACGGTAAACATTTTACAATACTAATGAGAAACTTATATTAATATTTTAATGTACATTTTTTTAATAACTCAGATTTATAAGGCGGGCTATCAACTGTGCAAAGCCTTTTTTTACTGTCCAACCAAATGTTCTAACAAATTTTGTAAAATATTTTCATATCTTGCAGCTGCAGTTGAGAGTCCCAATGCAAACCAAGGAGAAGCTGTTGATGCAGTGGAAGAAGCATAGGAAATTGGAGACAACGGAGGCGCCAAAATAAATGTATCTTTATCAAATCATATTTAATTATTTATTTTAAGATTTCTCTAACAATGGGGATTATGCTCCGATAAAAGGAAAATAAACCCGATTTAAATTTAAATAATAAACACATTCGATGCGGACGTATTTCTTCCATTTTTGCGCCTTACGGATGATTTTTTGGCGTTATAATTGGTCATAGTCATTTTTTTCAAGTTAAAAAATTCCGACTCGCAGGAACTGCATCGACTAAGCCCGAACATCTCAAAGAAATGGAATAGATTAGGCATCACAAATAACACAAAACTGACCGTAGCCAACTTACACAGAAGCTGATAATTCTTAATCCTCATTCTTGAGGAAGGTTGAAAAAGCAAATACAATTATAATAATTTCAATGATTTTGTTTATGTTTTTTGTAGTTCTCCTTATTTTTCTCATATTTCTAATATATTTTTATAATTTAAAAATATACAAACCATTGTAAATCTTAGGTGAAATGTGTATAAAATTTCCACCAACTGTATATATTTCAGGCTGATTGGATTGTTGTTACGAGCTTATGACAAGGACACCCCGGACCATCTTTCTCATCACTCAGCAAGTTATCTGCAGTACCCAACACTTCATGCACTTATATGTAAAAACAAATATTTATATTCACTTGTATGCACTATATGTATCAGATAACTCTGCTTTAACAATAAATATTAAAATATAATTGTGGCTTGTTTTTTTTAAATTTCCCATGAAGGTCCGGATAATTAAACTAATCTAACCTAGAAAATATTCATGAAGATTAGATAGTTAGCCGTCGAGGTGATAAGTAAAGATGGAATGGTTGGGATTCGGCTACAGAAACCTTAATACGATGTTTGTTAAAAAAATCTATATTTAGGACGTTTTGGCTACTCATTGGCAGCCTTCGTCAGCTAAAATGAAAAGAAAAACAGAAATTAATACAGAAAAAAAACGTTTATGATTGAGATAAGTAACAGAACTATAAATACCATTAACTTATTATAAAAGAACAATTTCGTCTTAAATTCTTAGGATGAGTAGAATGAAAATCAATAGAAACATAACAGAAAAAGAAGAAAAAAGGCTATTTTATTGAAGTTTATATAAGTAACTAGGTGCTAATAGTAACATTAATTAATTTTACAAAGAAATAAGATACTACATACCAATGAAAATACCGGGTGGCAGAGGAAGACCAATGTGACAGTTAAGTAACCATTGTGGAAGTGTCTAAGAAAAAAGGAATCTACTAGGGTATATGAAACTGAAAACAAAGCAGGTGGTGGGAGGAGGTGGTCGGTAGGGATCAAAGGCCGGTTTATGACATTTTATGACAGGAAAGGAGAAAAAGGTGTTAATGGAAGGATACACAAGGGGCATGGGAAAATACTAGGTGGGAGGTCGGGAGAGTTTTTGAAAAATATTCGCGTAAATAGGAGAAATGCCTTGTTTGTCAGTTTTGTAGTTCATATTGTTTTTGTTTAGGTTTATGTGTACACATTGGAAAATATGTAGTCTTTTTTTGCTTCGTTCTGTAGAAAGAATTTTTGTGTCGTCGAAGTTAAAAGTGTGTTTTTGCGTAATGGCGTGTTTAGCAAGTGCAGATTTATCTATTTCTTTGTTAGTGATGGTTCGTTTATGTTGTGTAAGACGCGAGTGAATGTCATTTATGGTTTCTCCTATGTACACACAATTACAGGAAGGGGTTAGGCAAGGGACTTGGTAAACACAGCGGGTGGTTTGGTCAAAAGGGATGGGATCTTTAAGTTTGGTATAGAGGGTTTTCAAACCAAAATTTAGGGAAGGGTAGAATTTTTTTATCGTCTTCGTAAGTTTCTCAGTCAGTCCAGGTGTAAATGGTAGGGATCGGAACATTTGGGAACTGGGAGTTAGGGAAGAATTGGGAGAAACAGTGTTTGAAGGTTGGGATTTTACTTTTTTTACAAGGGATTTTATGAGGTTGGGGGGAAATTGGTTGCTTGCCAATATATCTGAGGCGATATTTATATTTTTATCGTGGAAGGATGCATGGGATAAGGAGGGGACTCGGCGAAGGAGATTTCCGGCTACATTAATTTCGAGATGGTAAGGATGGGATGAATGAAAATTAAGTAACCGTCCCGAGTATGTGGGTTTGGTGTACTAGTCAGTAATAATAGTACCGTCAGTCTGTCTAATTAGTAAGATGTCCAAGTATGGGAGCTGTCTGTCCTGTTCTGTTTCGACAGTGAATTGTAGCCTAGGGTAAAAGGAATTGAAACAAGTAAGTATGTCTGTTAGTCTGTTTGGGTTAATCATCAGCAAAAGATCATCTACGTATTTGCAGATGAATGAGATGTCATGGGGAAACTAAGGGATGAGGGAGTTGAGAAGATCGTTGAGAAGGATTGAGGATAAATCGGGTGCAAGACAATTGCCCATGGCTAGACCTTCAATTGTCTTGCACCCGATTTATCCTCAATCCTTCTCAACGATCTTCTCAACTCTCTCATCCCTCAGTTTCCCCACGACATCTCATTCATCTGCAAATACGTGGACGATCTTTTGCTGGTGATAAACCCTCAAAAAACATAACAAACCTTCACAAAAAAACTTCTATATCCCCCCCCGCAAAAACCTTACCTTATTAGACCATTACTTAGAGCAAATTTTGTTTCTTTTGTTGAGCACGATTTCTACCTAGATTTCATGAAATCAACTCCCAACTCCCTCTTCAAATGAAAAGATTTTATTGGTCTATATGTATGTATATTATACAAGAGTTTGTTTTTAGTACATTTGAGGCTATGGGTTGGTAATCTAAGCCTCTAAACATTTGACAACAATATAGAAATATTTTGGATCATCCATGGAGTAAATAATAGTTACATACATTATGTAAATATTGCGAAAAGATTATAACGACCATCTCGTAAATACATCAAGATATCAATATTCTAGCAAACAAAACTCAGACACTACAACATGGGAATCAAGCCAGCGTTTATACTGCTGAAACGTTTGTTCTTCATAGCAAAAATGAATTAGTTCAAAATCAAAAACAGGAAACGAAAATTATGAGGACCCATAACCAATTGGAACTTTAAATTTATTTTAGATAAGATAATTATTGGAATAAATTCCCGCAGGGTTAATAAAAAATTATTTGCGACCTAAGTGTTTTTTCCGACTTTTCTATTATTTTTTTTTATTTGATCATGTAATACTCACTAATAAAATTATAAACAGTACAATATTTATAAATTATAAAATGTTCTTGGACTTACCTTGAGCGAAGACCTGAATGTAAGCTACACAGCACAGCAATAGAACGAACGGAACCTGAAAATTTTTAGAAAAACGTTAGAAATATCTAAGCGTCCCCCAGCAAACATACTGTTATCATACATGTGGTGACTTTTCACTGGCCATGGGTGAGAGTATTGTTACGGAACGCTTTCGACGTAAGTACTTCATTGCCAAGCCACTGTATTCTTGATCACCGATTCCGTAAGTACAATAATCATTTAAAAACAAAGACTTCTTTTGGAAAATCGACATTTACCCACAATCGATTTTATGAGCCGATCATAAGGTGGTCTGAGGTTGGGCCCGTAATTAGAATTTTGAGTGCTCCTGAAGAGGCGTCAAGTGGACCCCCAAAAAAAAAAAAAAAAAAAAAGGTTTTTTTTTTTTTTTTTTAATTGGAATTAAGGGTGCATTCAACCGCGGGAGGTCATGGGCACCCAAAAAAAAAAAAGGTTTCATAAAGAATAATGCGTAATAAATAAAATATAGTGTCACCATCTTATAATGTAATAGGAACATTTTAACATTTCACAATAATAAAAAAAAAAAAAAAAAAAAAAAAAAAAAAAAAAAAAAAAAAAAAAATTATTTAATTAGGGGCTTGCAAATCCAATAAATAAACTAAAAAAATATTCTATGCTTACCTTCATCTTGGATGCGATTGTCGAAGCACTGCTGTGATCATCTGGTTATATTTGCATAAAAAGTCCTTCAAAACGGTTCTAAAATTCCAAATTCCTTTGAATCTATTGAAATCCTTTGCTCATTTGTGCAGATAATTAAAAGCATATTTCTATAAGTTTTAATATTATCCTACAGCGATACAAAAAATGAAATCTATTTACATGGATATTAAATTTTAACGTTCAGCGCTGTCACCAAGATAAAAAAGATTTTCCTAACTAGGAAAATATACTTTTGTATTTTAAAGCGTTTTCTCTTCCCAACATAGGCAGGTAACACGCTGGTGGAATCGACCAATGACGGGATACGGAGGTAGCGACTAGAAAAAGTTTACGTTTCAGATTCCATAGATCATTAAAATAACGGTGGTTCAAACCAGTATTTATACAGGGTGTCCTGTAAATGTCTAATCGTATCGTGGGAGGTGATAGAGGACCTTTAGGGGAACAAAAAATACTCTATGGCGATTTTCCGAATTCTCACACATAAGGGAGAAAAAAGTTATTTTATTGTTTTATTGAGACAAACGTGGTTTTTAGAAGAATAATCGTTGTAGCTCCGTCACAGGTAGTTCTACTAGAAAGGAAGTTAATCCAATCAAAAGCTGAGTAAATTTACTATAAGACTAGTTGATAGTAATCGTACAAATGAATGAATGTAAGTATGTCTATCTTACCAAAAGAAAGCTATTCTAAATTTCCTGACATTTTCTTGATATTTCATACCAGCGTTACTCATCAATGGGCTGGATCTGAGATTTCCGAGTTTTAGAAAAACCTCCTCATTTAACCAGCTTTCCATTCATGTATCACAACCCTGTGTTATTGAAGTATGTGAACGATTTAGGAACAAAAGTTTAAAAAAAAAAAAAACATGGATCTGGGAAGAGAAAATTAAATTGTTTTCCTCAGTTTATTCAAAAAGCTTAAAAGAAATATTTATTTTTATAAATATTTACTTAAATACTAAGTAAATACTTACTTAAAACAATAAAAAAAAATCAAATCCACGAAATTAAAAAAAGTTCCTAAAACAGTAAATAAATAAAATACACATTAATTTTGAATTTATTAATTACAGTAACTAATACTGGGTCCAGGAGGTGGCCATTAACACACATGGGCTCTTTTTAAATTGAAAGAATTTTAAATTATTAATTTGTTTTTATATTATTTCAAATCTCTTATATTGCTTTTATTTTATTTTAATGTATACAATATTATGTGATGTCGCTTAGCAGACGGATTATATTCAAGCTTATGTAAATTTCTCAAGGACTTATTATTTGTATATGTATATAATAAAATTTACTTTACTACTACTACACTCTTGAATCTTAAAAAATAAAAAATAAAAAAAAAAAATGTTGAAAATGCTGAAATGCAGTTAGATCGTAATTCGAAAAGTCTGGAAAACCTAAAAGAGCCTATTAATTAAAATTATTGGAACAAAAAATAATCCCTTACTTCTGGTATCATAAAATTATTCTACGACCTATTCAAGTAATTGCTGATAATTTCTTTATTCGATAAAATCAAATCGCTTCCCTAATGCATCAAGCTTTTCATAAGAATCCTTTTCCTAATTACATCCCGAGTTCAGGAAAGCCCTGGAGCAGGAAGGATTTCAAAAGCTTCAAATAGAAGTGGGTCTATTGAAGAGCCTTGAAGGACACCTTTCCAGTATATAAACCTTGTCTTTGTAGGGTCCAACACAGTCTCCAGCACGATGAAGGTAAGCATACACTATTTCATGGCATAAAATAGAATTGGTATCATATATATATATATATATATATATATATATATATATATATATATATATATTATTGATTTTATATTCATTTGTAATCAGGATATGTATATATACAGGGTGGCCCAGATAAGCAGGCCACAAGAGAAATAACTACTAAACGGTTTGAGATATCAAAATTTTTCGAAGGGGCAAAGTTGTTGCTGTATTATATTTTAAAAATGTACTAACAAAACAAGGGGGGCAATGCGTCAAGGAGTTCTCTGTAAAAAAATGTTTTCATTTGCATGTATTCCTCATCTGAAATTCCTTGAATTTATTTAAATAGAATTTTTGTTAAGGAAAGGCTAATTCAGCTTAGGAGAATGTGCTCAGCATTAAAAATTGTATTTATTGCAAAAAAAAAAAAATGATCCATTATTTGTGATCTGTAATTTTGGCAACTCTTATGCCTAAAGCTCCAATTTTGATGTCTTTTCTTTTTTCGTTTACACTAATGGGAATCGTTTCGTTGAGTGCTGAACACATTGTCCTAAGCTGAATTACCCCTCCCTTAACAAGAATACTATATAAATAAATTCAAGTTCCTTGTTTTGGAATTTTAGATGAGGAATAAATGCAAATGAAAACGTATTTTTACAGAGAAGTACTTGACGTATCGAAATTCCGTTTGCAAGGTTCTTCCTTGTTTTGTTAGTGCATTTTAAAAATATAATGCAAAATGTGAGTAAAGAGGAAAACCTTCCCTTCAAAGGCCTATTTGAGCCCTGAGAAGTGTTATTTTCTCATTTCCAGGGGCACCATTTTGACGAGAACTACAACTTTGCTTCTTTAAAAAATGTTGATATCTCAAACCGTTTAGTAGTTATTTTTCTTGTGGCCCGTTTATCTGGGCCACCCAGTATATATATAATTTTTGTTATTATTACTAAGTCAAACCGATTATACTTATTATTATTATTACAGGTTTTGTGCGTCCTAATTGTGTGTTGCGTTGCTATCAATGAAGTCATCTCAACGGGAGGTGAGTGCTCTTTAATATATGTAGAAATCAATAAGGAAAATTGAGGATCATAAATTTCAAACTAATCTAAAATATTTTTAATTAGAATCTTCATCAAGTTCTTAACACTAAAAGACAATGTAAACTATACTAAAAAAACTGATTTTTTTTTTTTTTTCAAAAGAACAAACACATTTAAGTAATTCATTTAGCATTCATTAATTATAATATATTCCTTAATCATTTTTTTTTCTTGATTGCCCAAGAGCTTTAGCTGTGAAGACTCCGTTATTGGGGTTGGATATTGGATTATCATTGGAAGTGTTGGTTGTTCTGGAAGAAAAAAAAACACTGGAATTATTTATTCATTTGCGAACATAGATAGAGTGATTAAACGTAGCAAAGTCACAGTATTAAAAAATACGTTAATATTTAATTATATGTTAATGAAAGGAGGTTAAAATTAAAATGAATAATAACTATAAATTATAATATTGATTAAATTTGTTGTTGTTTTTTTTTATTCATATAATATTCATTGTATATTTTTATATTTTCTCTTATTTTACTTTTATTTTTAATATTATAACTGTTTATTTTAATATGGAGGCAGAACTAACATAAATAAATAATTTAATACTGTTTCCTTTGTTTTTTTGTTTTTTTTAGAATATATAACTTATTTTTTCCCATGAATTTTAAATCTGTCTATTTATTTCTTGTAAGCCACCTTTCTCCCCAAGAGAGTATTAAAAATATCTACAATGAAAATTTCTCTGTGAATAAATCTGTAAAGTTGAGAATGTTTCCTGTATCTTGTCATTTTAATTGAATGTTAAAACACTCTACTATATATTAAAAATTATACAATTAATTTCATTATGTCTATGTCAAGGTTGGGGTGGAGGAGGTGGAGGGGGCAGAGGAGGGAGTGGTAAGAAATTCTCTGGTGGTGGCTGGCAGAGTGGAGGCGGTGGTGGCGGAGGAGGATGGATGAGCACTGGAGGCGGAGGTGGCTGGAAGCCGAGTGGAGGAGGAGGTGGCTGGCAGACTGGAGGCGGAGGCGGTGGATGGAAGTCAGGTGGCGGTGGAGGTGGCTGGCAGAGTGGAGGAGGAGGAGGTGGCGGATGGCAGAGTGGAGGTGGAGGGCAGAAGTACGGAGGAGGCGGCGGCAGTGGATGGCAAAGTGGAGGCAGTGGAGGAGGTTGGAAGTCCGGAGGCGGGGGAGGAGCATGGCAAAGTGGAGGCGGCGGTGGTGGTTGGAAGTCTGGAGGCGGTGGAAGTGGATGGCAAAGCGGAGGTGGAGGACAGAAGTACGGAGGAGGAGGAGGCAGTGGATGGCAGAGTGGAGGCGGCGGGGGCGGTTGGAAATCCGGAGGTGGAGGTATGAACTTCATGATATATTTCTATATATTTTGATATTTTATCAAAGAAAACAATCAATTGATAAGGTTACTTAAAGGAATGCTCTTTCAAGAAATCTCATCTAAAAATGGAAGCACATCTTCCAAAATGATACATCAAGGTTAACTAAATTTGTTAAAATTGTCTCCCAAAAATTATATCATTTTCTATGAACTAAAATGGAGAAATATTTTACAGAAAAAAAAAGAAAAAGACAACTCTCTAGAAGCTATGAAATTTTAAGTTTTACAAATTGACAACTTTTGAACATTATACAAAATTAAAATAATTAATGTAAAAAAATCTGTCAATTAAATCTCGACACAAAATTATTTTGAACAAAAGCGCTTAAACTATTCTTAAATGTGTAAACAAAATTGTAACCTTCAGCAAAACATTTTAGTCAAATATTTCAGTTAACAGTGATATTGGCCTGTAATTGTCTTCAATTTTATTTTACAGGAGGTTGGGGAAAATAGAACAAGCAGAGAGCACAAGTGATTCCTTTGACTTACCAAGTTACCAACCTGATACCATTATTAATCCAAGAAAAACAATGTACAACCATGGAGGGAATTACAATGTCATATATTTATATGTACCGAGAAATACTAAATTATTGTATACATTTTATATTTGAAAATAAAATTAAACATATTTTGCAATATTTTTCTCATCATTTAATAACTTTTACTAAACCTAACAATACTAGACGAACAGAACCTAAGCAACTGGCAGTTCGGACGTAAAGAGGCATTTCTGATGTTATAGATATGAAATTGTTATTTTCGAATGCAATGCAGAAACTCAATGGCTTTTCACTTCTCTGCCAGTTTCATATCAGATAACCTAAGGAACCTAAAGCAGTTATTAAAAAAAAAAGTAAAAATAAAAAATTATTTCGTTAGAGCCTTATGCTCTAATTCAGGAACATAAATATGCTTAAGAAACACCCGACAAACCTATGTAATGTACTGTATAACATATAGTCTTCTTTTTCGTACATGGCCACTGCACGTGCGCGAACGCCAGCGTCCACTTATTTGTGACTATCTAGTGACATATTACAATAAAAACCCCAGAAAATAGTTGAATTTTGAATAGACCAGTGTTATTGTCTCAGTGTATATAAGCTATAAGCAGTCGGTATTGAGGAATATCCAGATTAATGCGAAGTCCACAATCCGTCAGAATGTCTCTTCTCATTTTCAAGGTCTTATTACAGCTTGAGCACGTTGGTATCTCTTCGCTTATGTATATATGTATATATATCTTTGAGTTTTATTGAGTTGGCAACATAAAGTTGCCTTGAAAGCCATGTAAATGTTTACAATCATGGAATAATTGTATCATTTTCATGAAATATTCCAAACTTCACTATTATTTCCTTGTTTTCATGACTGCTAATGACCCTCTGGTTGACCAAGTGCCCTTCATGACGTCAATAGTGCCTGCTAGTGACGTATTCCGGGGCTGAAGCAGGTCTCATTAATAACGGATGGCCGCCATTCGGTCATTCAATAATAATTACACTTCGAATAGATCAATGAATATTGCTGGTAGCTTGGGTAGTAAAATATACAAATCCACTATATGTGTGTCAAATACCACTCACTCACTGACCTATCATCCCCCACCCCAAACCACTCGACAGAAAAATTTGAAATTTTGCGTGGACACTCCCTTAGCATGTAGACACTCGCTAAGAAAGGATTTTTTGAATTTCCAATTTTTAAGTATTTTTAGAGGGGTTTAAAGTTTTAGTTGGTTAGAGCAGGCAAGCCTAGGCAGCATGCGATGCTAGGTTGATAACAGAACAGCTGTTACCGTACTGTATCTATTTCATATATTATTTTTAATTGATGTTAATTTCAACTATGATGGCAGAGCTTGAATTACTGAATTCAAAAACTGTGATTTTGTCCCTCATAGAGTTTGCGCCCTGGTGACGGTCCATCCGAGGTAATAATATCCCGAACCACTTGACTAAAAAATTTGAAATTTTGCACGGACAATCCGTTTAGAATGTAAACACTCCGTAAGAAAGGTTTTTTTTTGATATTGTAATGTTTATGTACTTTTAGGGGGGTTTGAATTATTAAGAAGTTCCTCATTGGCCAAAAATGGTCCGATTTTGATGACGTTTGGTACAAACATCTTTCTTCTCATTTGAAATGTTAAGTTCATTAACCAGCTGAATCCGTTTGCTGGAACATGGTTTTTGGAGCAACATTTGTGCGAAAAAATCGGAACGCTTACATTTTCGAGTCCATGTGCTTGCAGGTACACGTTATATGGGTTCCTTGACGTAGGAAAACGAATGAAACCATTTTTAAATCGATTTCTGCAACCGTTTACGAGGAAAATTGATAGAAATTCTTTTCCAAACTAATTTTCTGTTTGGGTATTCAGAAACGATGATTCGTTCACTGGAAACTTGTACCAGGTATTTTTAACTATTTTTAGAGGGGTTTGAATTTTTAGTTGGTTTTAAGGAGAGTATACACACCTAGGCAGCACGCATGCTGCCTAGGGGGTCGCTCATAAGAAAAAACTATATTTTACATTGATGATTCATCAATTAATGTTACTAATTAAACTCAAACTATTAAAATCAATTATTGTACCTATTTACTTATATAAACTTCAGTAAAATAGCCCCCCCTTTTTTTTTCTTCTTTTTCTGTTATGTTTCTATTGATTTTCATTCTACTCATTCTAAGAATTTAAGGCGAAATTGTTCTTTTATAATAAGTTAATTGTATTTATAGTTCTGTTACTTATCACAATTATAAACTTTTTTTCTTTTTTTTTGTTTCTGTATTAAACAAGTTAAACAAGTGTAGTTTCTGAATTTCTGTTTTTCTTGTCATTTTAGCTGACGAAGGCTACCAATGAGTAGCCGAAATGTCCTAAATATAGATTTTTTTACAAAAATCGTATTAAGGTTTTTTTAGCCGAATCCCAACCATTCCATCTTTACTTATCACCTCGACGGCTAACTATCGAATCATCAATGTAAAATATAGTTTTTTCTTATGAGCGACCCCCCACCCAATTCGACAATCTCCCCCCACTAACATTCAGAGAATATCAGTTTTCAAACATTATTGGGTGAAAACCAATTATAAACAATTTTAATCGTAATTTAGACTTTAGTATAGAGTATTGTGTTTCTCTAAGAGTTCCATATGAAAATAAAGTTGTTAAAAAAATTAGATTATTTAATTTTCTTTAAACAACAATGCCAGTAAACAAATATAAAAGACTAGCTGAATACCTGTGCATCGTCACGGCACATAAGTTTTCATTTTATTCCTTTATATAAGGTATCATCAATATTAACGTTACTATTAAATGTTGTACTATAATAATAATAATAGTAATACTATATGTTATTCATCAATTGATAAATAATCAAAGTAAAATGTTTTTTGACACTAAGGCGCTCTGGACCAGTGTCAACAAACAGATAACCTAGAGATAACCCTTTATCTATTGGTTACCAGTAACAGGAGTTTAACCAGTTCAGGGTGAAATTCGTTGTCGTACTAAATAGACGTTGCAATTTAAAAAGTGTGTTTCGAAGTTATCATTTAGGAGCACTCATTATATTTGCGATCATTACCAAGAAGTGTTCTGACTGGGGATGCTGTTGGGTGAGGAGGCTCTTGCAAGGGTTCGGGATATTATTACCTCGGATAGACCATCAACAGGTATAGCGCAAACTCTATGAGGAACAAAATCGGAGTTTATTTCTAGTAATTCAAGGACTGCCATCATAGATGAAATTAACCGCAATTAAAAATAATACTATGAAATAGATACAGTACGGTAAAGCCTGACCTGTAGAAACGCATGCTGCCTAGGTGTGTATACTCTCCTTAAAACCAACTAAAAATTCAAACCCCTCTAAAAATAGTTAAAAATGCCTGGTAAAAGTGTCCAGTGAACGAATCATCGTTTCTGAATACCCAAACAGAAAATTAGTTTGGAAAAGTATTTCTATCAATTTTCCTCGTAAACGGTTGCAGAAATCGATTTAAAAATGGTTTCATTCGTTTTCCTACGTCAAGGAACCCATATCACGTGTACCTGCAAGCACATGGACTCGAAAATGTAAGCGTTCCGATTTTTTCGCACAAATGTTGCTTTAAAAACCATGTTCCAGCAAACGGATTCAGCTGGTTAATGAACTTAACATTTTAAATGAGAAGAAAGATTTTTGTACCAAACGTCATCAAAATCGGACCATTTTTGGCCAATGAGGAACTTCTTAATAATTCAAACCCCCCTAAAAGTACATAAACATTACAATATTAAAAAAACCTTTCTTACGGAGTGTTTACATTCTAAACGGATTGTCCGTGCAAAATTTCGAATTTTTTAGTCAAGTGGTTCGGGATATTATTACCTCGGATGGACCATCACCAGGGCGCAAACTCTATGAGGGACAAAATCACAGTTTATTTCTAATAACTACATACCAATGAAAACTATAGTAGCTAATAGTAACATTAATTGATTTTACAAAGAAATAAGAAACTACATACCAATGGAAATGCCGGGAGGCAGAGGATATCCATTGGTATGTAGTATCTTATTTCTTAGGAAATTAATTAATGTTACTATTAGCTACTATAGTTTTCATTGGTATGTAGTTTCTTATTTCTATCTCAAATCAATTAATGTTACTAATTACTATTAAAATCAATTATTGTACCTATTTACTTATATAAACTTCAGTAAAATAGCCCCCTTTTTTTTCTTCTTTTTCTGTTATGTTTCTATTGATTTTCATTCTACTCATTCTAAGAATTTAAGGCGAAATTGTTCTTTTATAGTAAGTTAATTGTATTTATAGTTCTGTTACTCATCACAATTATAAACTTTTTTTTCTTTTTTTTTTTTTGTTTCTGTATTAAACAAGTTAAACAAGTGTAGTTTCTGTATTTCTGTTTTTTTTCTTGTCATTTTAGCTGACGAAGGCTACCAATGAGTAGCCGAAACGTCCAAAATATAGATTTTTTTTAACAAAAATCATATTGAGGTTTTTTTAACCGAATCCCAACCATTCCATCTTTACTTATGTTTTAATAATATAAAAATTAATTATATTTACCGAGTTCCCTTTGGCTTTAGGGCATTCGAGGGGAGGAAGATCTGACCCTTATGGAATTTGAAAGCCGTTCAAAAACCGCATAAATTTCCTAAGAAATGGTCACTGAAATAAAATAAAAATCTCAGCTCAAATGAATCTTATTTCGGCAAAATTGGTGTAACAAAAAATAATCGTTTTATCATGAAGATTAGATAGTTAGCCGTCGAGGTGATAAGCAAACATGGAATAGTTGGGATTCGGATAAAAAAAAACAAAAAAAAACCTCTATACGATTTTTGTAAAAAATCTATATTCAGGGCGTTTCGGCTACTCTTTGGTAGCCTTCGTCAGCTAAAATGACAAGAAAAAACAGAAATTAATACACAGAAAAAAAAGTTTATAAGTAAGATAAATGTCAGGTCTATAAATACAATTCAACTTAATATAAAAGAACAATTTTTTGTTAAATTATTAGAACAATTATGTTATTAATAAACAGGTAAAGTGAACATTAGCTTATATCTAGAAATTAGTTCTAGAAAATCAATAGAAACATAAAAAAAACATGTTTATTGAGGTGTATACAAGTAAATAGGTGCTAATAATAATATTAATTAATTTGTCTAGTTATTAATTAAATAATGTCTAGTTAAAGCTGTCTTAATGTCTTTATTCCTTACATCGTTTTTGTGATTATTGATTTGTTTCCTACAGGGTTTTTTGTCTGTCCAATGAACGCACTATTGCAGTTCGGTGTGATACAGGGGATTCTGTAGACTACATTGGTCCTGTCTTTTTGTGGGATAGGGTCTTTAAGAGTCGTATATAAGTTTTTTAGTTTGCTTTGTGTCGATAGTCCCAGTTTTAGAGAGGGGAATGTATTGCGTAGGGATTTTTGGATTTTTTTGGTGAGATTTGGGACTTTTGGGAGGCCTCTGAATTGAGGGCCTATATTGTCTTGGGTAGTGGGGAGGGGTCTGGGGTCATTAAAAGAATTTATGAGATAGTTGATGATGTTTGTAGGAAATCCTACATGTCCTATGAGTTTTAATATCGGTTAAGGTTTCTTGCAAGGACATACGGATAGACATCAATTGGGCAAGTAAAAAACGGATAAAAAATACTAAATTGTAGTAATTTTCAACGCCAAAACTCAAATACGAATAGTCAAAATGGCTAATATTCAACTGTTATTGCATTGAAAAACAGTGGTAAGATGCATGGTACAGGAAAAGAGACAACAAACTACGTGAAATCAAACCTACAATTACTAACTGGCCCTTGACCAACAGAAGTACAAGAAGAGAACAAGTAGTACTGACACGCTTACGGATTGGACACACTAGACTTACACACTCATTCCTAATGACCACAGAATAAGCACAAATTTGCCCAAAATTTCACAAGTTTTTTAACTATTAAACACTTACTAACGGACTGTTTAAGACTTAAATTATTTTTCCTCCCACCAAATCTATCAGAATAGTTAGCAGAAGGAAGCCAATTTATAGATTCTGTTGTTCGATACTTAAGGAGAGTTGGACTATTTGATGAGATATGATGTATGCGTATATGGGTTTAGGTGCACGTGTATGCATGTGTGTTTGTATATGCATGTAAATGTATGCATGATTTATTCTACAAATGTGGTTGGTTGGCTGGTGAAGGTTCATCATAGTAAACAGGATGCAAAAACAAGTCAACACACCTCCACTGTTTAATTCCTTTAATTTAACAAAACGTTTTCGAGGTCAGCACCTCATCCTCAGTGTCCTGTTAACACCCATCAACAAAGGCAACATTACAATCAAATAAAATAAATAAAATAAAAATAAATATAAAATAAAATAAAATAAAATAAAATGAAATAAATAAAATAAAATAAAATAAAATAAAATAAAATAAAATAAAAATAAAATAAAATAATATAAAAAATAAAATAAAATAAAATAAAATAAAATAAAAATAAAATAAAATAAAATAAAATATAACAGGACACTGAGGATGAGGTGCTGACCTCGAAAACGTTTTGTTAAATTAAAGGAATTAAACAGTGGAGGTGTGTTGACTTGTTTTTGCATCCTGTTTACCATGATTTATTCATTTTCCCCCCTACTAAGATATATATTAATTTTTCTACTCACATCCTATTACCATTTATATATATATATATATATATATATATATATATATATATATATATATATATATATATATATATATATATATATATATGTGTGTGTGTGTGAAGACTATGATTTAAAATTGATAACCCTTTTAAGTCTATAATTTTATTTACTGACTTATTCACTGTAATTTGTACCTTTTTTTATCGTCAACGTATATTTTATTCTAAATTTAGGTTTTAATTGTTTCATTTGCTAATTTGTTTACAATTGTTCACTAGTATTAAATTGTTTTAATTGATAAATCGCCCTTTTGCAGACTTACCGGTGTCTAAATAAATAATATTGAATTAGTAAATTCTCTACCTTGAAATGCTGGTTATCCGTGGTGTATTTTGCTTCAAATAGTTAGAAATAGTTGCATTTGGCGGTTGGTAATGGAGACAGGATGTCATTAAACTATTCACTTTTTTTGTATAAATGTTTAAAATAAATTGGGATTAAAAATATGTGTTGAAGGACGCCATTTGCGTTATATAAAGATTTTGTCTACTAGCAGATGCGCAGTCTACACAGATATGAAGGTATGTATATTGTCTTAGTTGATCACTCAATTTATTTATATTATAAAAAATGCGAACGGATGATATAAAATTTTAATTCAATTTATAAACATCAAATATTGCAAGCTTTTCATTTTAAGCGATTTGTTTCACTGACAAATTTATTTTATTCCTAGAAGCAATTATAAAAGGGAAGCTAATAAAATCGCGTCACGCAGGAGCTGCATAACTCAGGTCATTTTTCAGAATGCAGGCATTATATACTACATTCCTGAATAATTTGCTTGAAATAAGCAATAAAAATAAAAAATAAAAATGTTTTGATATTTTCTATTTATAATGAACAGCGCGTGAACTCGTAGTTTACACAGCATTCCGGAATAATTTCCTTAATATAACCTACATAAATACCTTTCTCATTTTCTTGCCTTGTTTTACTGAAATACTCATTTTATTGTTGCCGGCGCTTCCGGATACTGTCATAAAGTCGGGGCATTTCTGTGGTTGGCTGACCCATGCAGGTATGATCATAAAACCTTTTCAGGAAAGTTGGAACCAAAATAATAACTCATTCTATTTTAATCTTTCCAAATTAGACTAGTGATAAGAACGGAACCGCGCCTTGATGACGCAGTTCCTGCGAGTCGGACTTTTGTATATCTAAGGATACAACGATGAGATATTCAGGATTAAGAAAAGCATTGAGTATATCACTTTCAAGCCTAAAAAAGATGATGCGTGATTGAATGGCTTGGTTAAAACCCACATAGAAAAACAACCTTTTATATAGCACCCTTTCGAATAGCTTGCTCATACAGCTGGTTAAGGAAATGGGCCCGTCGGCTAAGATTTTTTGCAATAACTAATGTCTCTTTTTTCTAAAAACAATTATAAATTAACTTGCAAAGCTACATAACACTGAAAACACAAACATACTCCTATGTACAGACTCACTCAGCTCTTTACGCTCCCTCGATAATATTTATACTAACCACCCAATAATCAAACAGATATACGAACAATTACACAGACTCAGCAATCACACACTTACACTATTATGGCTACCCGGGCACGAGGATATCGGACTAAGTACATCAGTAGACAAACATGCAAAAGACGCAACAAATAAACAGATCTTAGACATTGAAAACATAACGTTGATGATTTAGTTCACACATACATTAAACGACTGGTTGCAACACTGGCTACAAACAAACAACAAATTATCACAAATTAAGAACACAGTAAAAGCATGGAGTAACGAACAACATACCTTGACAAGAAGAGACCAAGTAGTACTGACCAGACTTCGCATTGGACACTCGTTGCTCACACATAATTACCTCATGGAGAAAAAAGACAAACCAATATGCAGAGTTTGTAACACAACACTGACAATTAAACACATACTCACTGAATGTAAAGGACGTGACAATCTGAACATTCCACACGACCTACAAGAACTTCTCACAGAGGGTAGTCCATACATAAACTCTATACTTCAATATTTAAAAGACATAAACATTTACCACAGAATCTGAGGAAACGAAAGACATTTTAAGATAATTTTTATTTATTTATTTATTTTTATTTTATTTTTTTTCTCTCCCTATTATGTAATTACACTGTTCTGCAAAAAAAAACTTTTCTCCCCTCCCTTGAACAATTTTGCCTGTTTCTCATGTTTTATGGTGTGCTGAGTCCGAATCTGAACTCAGAAAAATTCTATCACCCTCTGATTTTGAGAGAAAAGAGGAGAAACTTGGAAAAAATGAAAAATTGTATTTGAAAATTATTGTCTTTATTATAACAGATTTTTTTTTCTTTTTCAACGGTAAAATATAATTAATTGAATCCTGCATGCTATCAGGTATAATACTAGATATGACACAACTCAAAAAATATACACACATCGTCAATGAGTATTTTTTTTTCTTTTGTACTCTTCCTCCTCTGTCTCCCGCTGCAGTGTCCAGCAGTAATCCGCCAGCATCTTCTCATTCCATTTGCCAGTATATCTTTTTTCCATTCTGGATATGTCTTGGTGGAATCGTTCTCCATGTTCGTCCGAAACTGCACCCAAATTTGGGGCGAAAAAGTCTAGGTGACTATGCTGGAAATGTATTTTTAAGGACATATTGCATCCCAATGTTTTATATGAAGTAAGCAGTTCTTGGACTATTTTTCGCTAGTCTCTAGATTTTTCGTTTCCAACCATAAAAGAGAAAGGAAGGTCGTTCCCCTAAAGATCCAGGTAGAGACCAAATCCCTGCCTCAAGATCAAAAACTGAAAAAACACTTTTAGCCATATTTCTTCAACCACTTGTAATATTCCCATAAATTTTTTTTTTCGTTCAAATATACTTCATTGCGCACAAAATCATCGGGCTTTTGAATTTTTTTCACTATCTCTTGATGCCAAAAAAAAATTCGTCAAATTTACAAAAAACTCACATTTTTGGATAAAAAAACTAGAATTTCTCAAGAAACTGTGCGTGATAGACAGAATCTGACTTCAAATTCGTATTCAGCACATTTGAAAACAGTAAGAAAGCATGTTTTGGTTTGAAGGAGGATTTTCGTGCAGAACAGTGTTATTACTCAATTTTACTTGGTCATTAATGGAAAACCACAACATGTAGCATCCTCCATGACCTAATAAATAGTTAAATAATGGCAGTTAGTTTTAGTGATAAGTTATGTAAATACATTAACTATAGTTCAAATAGCAAGGCTCTAAATAATGTTTAGCAATTAATTCTTAACACAAACCTACTAACTTTTGTCTTATGCTCTCCTTAAACTTTTTTTTTTGTTTGTATTTAGTACTATAAGTTAATGTTAATTGTGAATACATTAATTTGTATTTTTTTACTGTATCTTAAAAAAAAAGAGCAAGTCGCCGTCGTTGCGAAGCTCGTAAAATAAATAAATAAAAATAAATAAAATTAATTTGTCCTTAATTGTTTTGTTTTTTTAATTGGTTTCAGGTATTGTGTGTGGTATTACTGATTTCGATTGTCGTCAATGATGTACCATCCACTATAGGTAACTACAATATATATATATATATATATATATACGCTAAGATAACAACTGTTAACAGGCAAATTGAAGGTGACTTACTCTTCAACAATTATAATAATTATAAGAACTGTTAGAGGAAAACGCTTTAGCCTTACATTTGTTCATTTTTAGTACTTTGCGAAAGAATGTAGTTTTTGAGGTTGGACTCATAAAAGAATTTGTGAAACATTTCAGGGGGTATGTTCCCTTGCGTAGAAAAAAATAATTTCCCCGAATGAATTTCGTAAATACCTTCCCACCTTTTTTAATGATTTCATAATAATTTTTGTCAATATATACAGGGATATTTGGAAGTCGAAGAGGTGGCTTTGGTAGTGTTGGCGGAGGCGGAGGGATAGGAGGATTTCGCCGAGGAGGCGTCGGTGGAGGTGGCTTAGGAGGAATTAGACGTCGAGGAGGCATTGGAGGATTTGGTGGAGCTGGAGGCGCAGGAGGTGGCTTTGGAGGGGCAGGACGACGTGGAGGCTTTGGAGGATTGGGTGGGGGAGGAGGAGGCGCAGGAGGTGGCTTTGGAGGCGCAGGACGACGTGGAGGCTTTGTAGGATTGGGTGGAGGAGGAGGAGGCGCAGCAGGTGGCTTTGGAGGGGCAGGACGACGTGGAGGCTTTGGAGGATTGGGTAGAGGAGGAGGAGGCGCATCAGGTGGCTTTGGAGGGGCAGGACGACGTGGAGGCTTTGGAGGATTGGCTGGAGGAGGAGGAGGCGCAGCAGGTGGCTTTGGAGGAATTGGACGTCGAGGAGGCATTGGAGGATTTGGTGGAGGAGGAGGCACTGGTGGACTTGGTGGAGGAGCAAGTGCAGGTGGCGCTGGTGGTTTTGGCCGGCGTGGATTCTTAGGAGGAGGAGCTGGAGGAATCGGAAGGCGAGGAGTCCTCGGAGGAGCCGCTGGTGGACGGCGTGGTATATTAGGGGGTGGAGCTGGTGGTCTTGGTGGAGCCGCTGGTGGAATTGGACGGCGTGGTATCTTAGGAGGTGGAGCTGGTGGTCTTGGAGGAGGACGTAGAGGAGGATTATTGACTGGAGGAGCTGGAGGTATCTTGAGGGGCGGGAGAAGAGGTAAGGTTTTACCACCAAAATTACCACTTTACAAGAACCCACTAATTACAAACTCTTGTTAAAAATAATAATAAATTTTTCCAACTTTCAGAAATATACTCAAGACGACCACAGGCACAAAGACCAATTAGTATTAGATACAGAAAAATACAACACAATTCAAATTATTTAAATACTGGTCAAAACCTCACTAGCTTTCAAAACATAAATTTAATAATACAACATTAGCAACACATAATAACAGTGATCTAATGTCAAATTCATTTATATAAAGAAGCCTTCATTATTGAAAACTGTTTATCTATACTGATGGCTCTAAATCAGATGAAGGTGTGGGAGCTGCAGCTGTAATAGATGATTAAATCATAAGCGACAAAATTAAAGATAACTGTAGTATCTTTACACCTGAACTCCATGGCATCCTCATCGGTCTGAACAACATACCCGTAACTGACTACAGATGCATTGTCTTATTTACTAGCTCTTTAAGCGCACTTAAAGCACTAACAGTCAGATGCACAACCCATCCACTACTGACAGAAATTCTTAATAAGACACAAACCCTAAACAGAACTCGGAAAAAGTTCAATTGCCGATTATCAGGCAAAAATTGCAGAAAAAACATGCGACATATGATGTACAACAAATAACTACCAGGGACTTAACAACAACTACACAATTGACCATAAAACGTTATTGGCAATACATATGGATACAACTAACTGACAATAAAAATACATTTGAGAAATCGCCATCCAGTCATCGCGACAATAAACGGGAAGAAGTAGTTCTCCCTCGGTTACGGATTGGACATACCCTACTAACGTAGGAATTTGACGACATGACATCCCAGACAAATATACATAACTGGCTGAGACGAACAAATTTCAAAATCTCCTATGATATGCAAGAACTCCTACGAAATGATAGCCAGTAGATCTACACTATACTGACTTATCTTAAGAATACAGGACTATACAACCTTATTTGATGAACTACTGCACTATTGACTTATAAGACTCTAGCTGTTACCCAGTGTGCCATGCTACACCTCATTTCTGTCTATGACTCTCCCCGTATCATGATCTAATTAATACCTAGTTGTCTATACCCAGTTACGAAAATCGGTCAAACGATGTGAATTTGTTTTAGTTCATAATGATACCCGGCAGAGGCCAGCACAACAGCACTTCATCTAACAGCCGACAGAGGCCAGTAGTTGTCGATTCAAAATGACCGTCACAATCTGAATGGTTCAGTGTCGCCTATTTTTCTTGAACAAAACTTTTGACTTTTTGACCAAATTTTGAAATTTGACTATTTTGACCTAGCCAAAGAGAATTCTCGTATCAAGACCTACCTGTGTGCCAAGTTTGGTGAAAATCGGTCAAACAGTGTAGATTTGCATAAGGAACAAACAAATAAATAAAAAAACAGACAGACACGTGATTTATATATATATATATATAGATTATATTTCCATTGATACTAAGCTATATTTATAGGTGAACCTTTCAGCTAATAAATTACATAACGAACACAGTTATATATATGTATATATATATATATATATATATATATATATATAATGTTTTTTTTAGTATAAAAAAAAATAATAAAACAAAACCTCCATGATTTGCCAGTGCCCATTTGCTGTCAACAAAATTCAAATAAACTTAAGTCCCTGGTTAAAAATATCAATTTAATCATTCCCTTAAATATAATTATATACTTGGAATATTTATTACATTATTTATGATTTATTGTTGTTTTTAGGTTGAAACTGGGTACCTTCTGTCATCAAAAGAAGAAATATATGCTACATATTTCGTAGTAGTACAGAAAAAGTAAATTGAAATTTGCTATATTATCGATAACACTCTAAATAAATTATTTATTATTAAATTTTAATATTTGACATTATAATCATTAATTCATTAACGATCCGAATTTTCTCAGAAATTTGTATAAAAATAAAATAAAATCTTTGTTGTACTGTAATACGTTATATGCTTACTTTTTTTTAACTACTGACAACGAAATTAAAGAAAATGAAAAACCTTACAAAGATTAATGAAATGTATAAATTCATGTATATATGTATATACACACACACACACTCACGTATTACCTTTTACTAAATTTTGGAATAATTCAATAATGTAAAATTTTTACACTTTTTTTTTTTTTGCTCTATACTTTTTAAACATTTTGTTAACAAGAATAACTGCAAATATTAATATTTTTAACTTGTTTAGCTGTTAGTTGGTTTCTACTGCGAACATCTCGATAAGAGCGAGTCGCTACATTTGCGAGCTCTGCATATAATAAATAAATCAAATATTATTTTATGTTCTAATAAGAAATGTTATATGATCACCAAAATAAACAAATAGTTTTATCAAATGATTTGCATCTTATTAGTTTTACTTCGAACTAAAAATACCTTTTTTAGCGCGGTTCCTCCCTCCCTTCATAGGGAGGAACCCCGCTTATAAGGTTGATCTCATGAAACAATCCGGAAGTGCCGACTAGAAAATTTTGCGTTTCAGAACCCCTAGAGACCGAAAATGACGGTGGTTCAAATTTGTATATATATATATATATATATATATATATATATATATATATTTGTCTGTTCGCGGCGTAGCTCAGAGAGCAATGGTCCGATTTTTATGAAATTTGGTACAAAAATCCATCGTCCAATTTGAAAGGTCAAGTTCGTTAACCAGCAAAATCCGCCCACTGGAAGATGGCGTTTGGGGCGAAATTCGCGCTAAAAAATCGTAACGCTTACGTTCTTGAGTTCATATGCTTGTAAGTACTTGTTTAATAGGCTTCTTGGCCTAGGAAAACGAATGACACCATTTTTAAGGCGATAGCTTCAACCGTTTTCGAGAAAATTGGAAAAATAGTTGCTGAATAACGTTTTTGGTTTGGGTACTTACAATCATGGGATTCAGTTGAAACATTTTTTGCATGTTTGAATTTCATCAAAACTAACATGTTAAACTTTTGGTTACGTTTGGAATTAAGGAAGGGTTAGAATAAAATATTTTATGAACAGACATGAAAAGTTTTGGGAACTTCGCATACTTTCATTAATATCTCGAACACCGATGGGAAATTTTGATAAGTGTATAGAGACTATTTGAAAGCTTTCTAAATTCTCTACAAAAAAGATTCTGAAACAATTTTTTATTAGGTGATGTCAATCGAAGAAATGAGTGCTTAAAGCTTCAAATACGTCTGTTTAGTTCATATGAACGGGTTTTTGTTGTTTCTTTTTGTAATTTTTGTCTCTTTCCCTTAGTTTTTTATTGCTTTTTATTTTTGTAATTTCTTATGTTGTATTTAAATTAAACCCAACATCAAAATTAATTTATAAGGAAATGTTTAAAACTTTCACTATCCAAAACAGCCAGAAACTCTCTATCTTCACTGATGGGTCAAAGTCCGATAAAGGTGTGGGAGCAGCAGCTGTTATAGAAGATCACATAATAACTAAAAGACTAAATGATTTCTGCAGTACATTTACAGCTGAGCTCTACGGCATACTTATTGGCTTGGAGAACATACCAACTTCAGACCGACGTGGCATTGTTATTTACACCGACTCACTAAGTTCACTTCAAGCACTAAAGGACAAATACACCTCTCATCCTATACTCTCAAAAATACTTAAGACAATACACGCTCTACACAAACATGTAACATTGTACTGGCTACCTGGTCATGAAGGTCTAGGGAAAAATCCGATTGCAGACACCCACGCAAAAATAGCTGCAGAACGGACAGACATAGATAACGGACCAATTCCACATGAAGACATGAACAGATCTATGAAGACATTTATTTTGGAAAACTGGGAACACTCTTGGACGATACTTACGGACAACAAATTACGGACTATAAAACCTACTGTCAAAGACTGGCCATCCAGTTATCGAGCCAATAGAAGGGAGGAGGTTGTATTGGCTCGACTTAGGATTGGCCATTCAAGACTTACTCACAAATACTTAATGACAAGACAAGAGAGTCCATCGTGTGAAATTTGTAATTCAGACTTAACAATAAAACACATTCTAACAGACTGCATTAGACGACAAGACTTAACCATCCCTTACAACATGTGTGAACTTCTCGCTGAAGGTAGCCAGTACATAGACAGTATCTTAACATATCTACGAAATACAGGATTATACGATCTCATGTGAAGACCTAGAAGATTCGTTGATGCAATCACATTTTTATCCCATGAAAAAGTGCATTACTTTTATGACTTAAAGTTAAAGCTCTAATCATTTTTAAGCCTTTAATATATTTTATTTAAATCCATAAATCCTGGATTCATAATAATATATAAATTTATAATCAATTCCTGATCTCTTAGAAGACTTAACTCAGTGTGTTTATCGTACAAAATACGAAACACAATAAATAAATAAATTATGTTGTATTTATAAGGAAAATATATTTGTGTGTAAACGAGGATAGGTAAAATGAGACCAATTTTCTGTTGCTAGAAATAATGAAAAGTTTTGGTAACTTCGTTATATTTTCATTAATATCTCGAAAACGGTTGAAAATCTTGAGAAGCGAAAGGTTACCATTCGAAAGATTACCAAATGGTCTACAAAAAAGGTTCTGAAGAAAGTTTTGAATAAGCGATGTCAATCGGAGAAATAAGTGCTTAAATTTTAAAGTAATTGATTTCGTTTATTCGAACGGTTCTTTTTGTCTGTTTTTATTCCTTGTTATTTTTTAATTGCTTAAAGTTGGATAATGTATTTGACAATAAAACAGATTAATTAAAAAAAGAAAAATAATTCATTGTTAGAAATGTATCAGGCTATACCGTATGAAATGTCAGTTTTGGATTTGCCGATTTCCTTCAAATGTCTTGAAACTGTCGAGGCTCCTACTCCAAGTTCTTTGGCATATTCCCTGGTGTTTGCAATTGCTTATAGTAGTCAAATGTATTTGCCAATAAAACAGGATACGTATAATTAGAAATAATATTTTATTTTTGCGGAATCTTGGGATTCTCAGATGCCGTATGAATATCTATTAGGCCTTCGTATATTTTCCTTAATATCTCAAAAAGGGTTAGGAAATCGTGGCAAGTGAAATGCAACAGTTCGAAAGCTTATTAAATTCTCTACAAAAAACGTTTTGAAGAAATGTCTGAGGGGGTCGTCACAATAGGAGAAATAAGTGCTTAAAACTTAGTTAGTTAGTTTCGTTTATTTAAACGGATCTATTTGTGTGTTTCCCGCAGTTTTTTTTTTTTTTTTTTTTTCACTGCTCGTTATTTTTGTACTTGCTTAGAGCAGTCAAATGTATTTGTCAGTAAACAGGATACGTATAATTAGAAGCAATATTTTGTTTGTTAGAATTCGAAGATGCCGTATGAATATATAGATTACAGTACTGGTGTTGATTTCGTTCTTTATAATTGTTCTTGGAATCCCCTATTTTCATCTGTTACCCATAGTTTTTTTATTGCTAGTAGTTTTTTCTTATTGATTATAGAATATAAATCTATTTGGCTATAAAACAGGATACGTAAAATTATTAACAATATTTCGGAGATTTCCGAGCGAAATGCCTTGTAAGATTTTCTACCACCACGAACGGCGTTTTTCCTCTATTTTTATCCACTAGATAGGCTTTATTTGGCATATTATTCTAAATATGTTTTATTAAGCAGGGGATTCTGATGAAATGTCGTATTTTTGCTGTGGATTTTAATTACGATTTATCTAAGATTGAGTAACATTGGCGAGTCTACATAGTTAAGAACCGACGACCGAAGGCTTCTTGCTATGATTTAGTCTACATATGTATATTAAGTCCTAAATCAAAAAAATAAACTTCACAACGGTTAGATACTATGAGCGAATAGGGAGTTGGTTCAGTGCCCATAGAAACACAAGGTCCCCAGGATATTTACCTGCTAGGAGTTAATCCTCAAGAGTAGTAAATATACCCCAGGTATCTGCCGACACAAATACAAAGCATAGGCAGGGCAGAGAGCAATTTAATGATTTCATTCAACAACATTAAACTATACTAGATTCTGAAATAACACACTTCCAAACATAGGTTATATACTAAATATTCATAAAGATTACTTAGTTGTAACCCGATTCATCAATTAGCAATCAATAGTTTTCAACGCAGGTTATATACTAAATATTGATAAAAAGTATTTAAGTAGAAAAAAAAAAACAAGCTTCCTTAAGACTTGTTTTTGGTCCATTTGTATCTACTCCATAGACTTAATTAGGTTTATTATTCTATATATTGACTTGTTATTCGCCAAGACTTGTTATTTGTCCTTCTGTATCTACTAGATAAGTTTTATTCTGCGTATTATTCTATATAGGCTATAGTGGGCAGGGTATTCTACTCAATCTTGAGTACTTCTTCTTGATCCTTCTGTATCCACTAGAAAAGGCTTTACTAGGCATATTCTGTATTGATTTATAGAGCTTTGCATTAGAATGAGAGCCGGATTGTGTAATTTCCGCTTCTGTGTATAAGTTAACTACTGTCGGTGTACCTAACGCCTTAATATCACTTTTATTCGAGATGTTCGAGAGAATTTCGACAATTTTCACGAGATATATATAAAGTTTATTTATTTTCTAAGCTTTTCAAATGACACTAGGGATATGAACGGAACAGCGCTAAGATGATGCAGTACCTGCGAGTCGGACTTTTTTTAATATTTTCCGAAGCACTGTATTTTTTGTTACTCGTATGGAACTATGGCATCGCGTTATTAAATAAAAACTTTTTTTTCTTTTTTTTTTGGAGTGGGTTTTAGAAAATGTCTAGAATATCCCAGGGATGCAAAATTGCAATAAACGTTTTGAAATTTTTCCCATTCCGGTATTGTTCTATGGACTTTGGATTTGAATAAAACTTTGTTAGCATCTGTTCGAATCGTAAATTTGGCCTACTTACACGGAACATGATGCTTTTTTAGAATCGTTCATTCTAGGGACAGCGATAATTTATTTAAGGACAAATTGAAAATCACCAAAAATGATTAAGTAAGCGATTTTTTTCAAAGCAGGTATCTGACAAAGGTCTAGAAAATGTGTATGTGGTTTAAAATCACCTCCTATCGATAGACAGCTTGTAGATTTTTTTGACTTAGCCTATGATACTCCCCGTATCGAGACCTGCCAGTGTGCCAAGATTGGTCAAAATCAGTCAAACGGTGTGGATTTTTATAAGGAACAAACATACAGATAGACAGCTGGTGGACGTTTTTGACTTAGCCTACGAGACCTCCCGTATCAAGACCTACCAGTATTCCAAGTTTGGTCAAAATCGGTCAAACTGTGTGGATTTGTATAAGGAACAAACAGACAGACACGTGATTATTTTATATATTATTTTATTTATTTCGTGACTATATATATATATATATATAGTCACGAAATAAATTTAATTAAATAATCCCACTTAATGAAATTCTAGCAGATTGTTGGATAAAGGTCTTATAGATATTAAGAGACTTCAATGAAATATCCCGAAATATATGAAGCAGAAATTTAATAATAACAAGACAGCTTTATACAGTAATGGATCAGTTTATATTAGAGAAATATTAAAAACAGAATGGTAAAATGATATTTTATAATCATTCTATTTTCTATAGAATTTTCATACAATTAAATTCGAAAATTTAATTTCCTGTATGAGTGTAAACGTAAACTTCACGATACGAGACAAATAGACGTCATAAAACGTAATGAAAAAAAGAAATAAAACTAGTACTGAGTAAAATTTACGACTTACATGACAGCAGGATCTAATATTATAAATGTAAATCGAGTTGTAACTGATAAATCCGCTACATGATAAACATATTTATGACCAGAATGTACATACTGACAGTAAAGATTTAAAAACTCTGAAACTCTTCAATTACATTAATTTTAGTTATAATCCCATTTTCGCCAATTAAATTAAACAAGCGTGCAAAGCTCTATGAAGAATGCCCTGTATTTATCAAGATAAAATCCGAAACAGCTATAGCTGAATTAAGGATAAAATTAATGAATAGGAAACCAAATATAACATATATCGAATTGATTGTGCAATGTGTGATAAGGTGTATGTCAAAAACGAGACTGACAACAAAACTGCATTGGTGGATCATGCGATACAAAATAGCCACACTTATCATTTTGACAGAGTACAAATATTCGATAAGAAAAAAAAATATAAAACGAACAATAAAAGAAAATATACGCATAATTAAAAATAGGAAAAAGGCAGTTAATAAAAAAATGAATCCAGATATCTAGATATTTTTTAAAAATTTAATAAACAAGACGAAACAAAATGAATTATTTTATGAAATGACAAAGACTTATTTTAGAAAATTGACATAGCATACATGATTTTTGCCAACGGCCATAGCCACGTTGAATGCACCGGTTCCCATAGATCACCGAAGTTAAGCAACGTCGGGCGTTGACCGAATGGGTGACCGACCACTTGCTGTTGGCATTAAAAAAGGGTGGCAACCTATAGATAGCCCGGCGCTAATGGCCAAGATGTAGATGCGCCGTTAAAAAAAAACTCGACGTGGCCCTACCTGTGGAAGGTACTCAAGGGCTTAAGCTGTAAGTATATATTATTTTAAGAGCTGCTGAAGAGGCGTAACAGTGATGAGAAATGTATAGAGAAAAATAAAGGAGTAGTGAAAAAAGTGACTGTTTTGTTTGAAATTTGACGTTTTGATATAAGAAAGACCCTAAATTTGCAAGGATATATATATATATATATATATATATATATATATATATATATATATATATATACGTACTTGAATAGGCGGGATTTGGAACAAGTGGTTACTACTCCGACACAGAGAAATATACAGGATATTAAGACCCCAAGCTAAGGGAGTTGCAATCAATTTGGCGGTTATCTGCCGGAAAACATTAATGATAATTATAATGGTAGGAAATTCAAGCTCATAATGAAACATGTAACACCGCCATAGCTAGCGTAATTACACGAAACAGTGTATTGTTCTACTGCAGCTGTTGCAAGATCAGTTCGTCTTATCTCCTATTATCTGTGAGAATCCTGCAAAGGTTCCTTGCACCTTGTAGATATTGTCTAGATTGCGATAGATATTATCACTATACGCTGATGTTACAATAATCATCCTTTCATCATATTAGTAAAATTTATAGTTTTTTTTTTTTTTGCATCTGCTAATGAGGCCATTAGCACTTCTCATCTTGAATTTGTATTTTTAATTGGCAATTATATTTGTTTACATCGACGCTTAAGAATTCTTCTCAGTTAATTCTTTTTGTACAAGTTGTAACATTAAACCTAAACTGTATAGGTATCTACAAATGTCGGAGCTAAAGCAAAACTTAGTATCTATATCTACCCTATATATTTACACAAACATCTATATACAGGGGTTAGTTCCATTTTAAACATATGTTGGACCTTAACTTACTTCTAAATTTAAATCTAAACTAAATTTAGGTTCATTCCATTTCAAATCACCCAATATTTTATTGAAATGTTACCCATGATTTTAGATTTTCCTGAAACTTTGCACACTTGCTTGTACATATGCCCTAAGAATACCTGTGAAGTTTTATTGTTCGAGGATATATACTTTTTCTTTAATCCAATTTTAAAAATATTAACATTGTGATAATTTGGTTTCACAGAATCGCTTGCGGGAAATGAGTAATATTTACAAAAACTATAATATTTCAGGTAACAATAAAGATTTTGATCTGGAAATTTTTTCATAGTTTAACAGATGTACACACTTTACAAAAATGCAGTCATTTTAGTAGACATAGAATTACAAAAAATTATAAAATTCATATTGCTTGACATTATTGTGGTTTTTGAAACTAAAACAAGGGTTTACAATAACGCTTGTAACGTTTTTCTCCAAAATGCTGGGAAGCTGAAGAAGGTTTCAAATAAACCCTAAGATTATGAGCTTTTTATTAGTATAAAAAAATTAATGGCGTTTTTGTGGGGTCCATTTAAATAATGACCTTTTCAATAAAATCGTGTAAAATTTGGTGCCAGTTGCTCAGACAGTACGATTTCAGCGCCCCTTGGTGGCGTAAAACTCGTTAATTTTTTAGTTTAAAAAACCAAAATAATGTCAAGCAATATGAATTTTATAATTTAAAATTATAAAAGCGCGCCGGGTAAAAGCAATTAGGAAATAATGGAAATCATTGGGTTCAAATTCCTAATCCTCTAAATATGAGTAACTAAAGTCGACAAAACAAGGTCTACTTGAAAATTTAATAAATAGATACCCTGAAAAATTCCAATGTAAATTTCCCTGGTGTAATCTCCCACTAAATATAATTGTTGACCACGATTGACTGACGTTCCGTTGTTTTTCGCTTCACACATCGCGCAAAATTTTATTGACTACAGTCATAAGACTTATCCATGTCAGTGTGTTAGCTTAGTTTATTTGGAGGCAAAATATTAGGAGTATATTCCGAAGCTTTGATATTACCCAGGGGATAATAACATTTTTTTGGGGAGCACTTTCTGCAAGCCGGACGGTTTCAATATTTGATTAGTTGATTATAGGAAATTTTAAAGTATACAAATTTCTGTATTTACAGCAGTGGTTACCTTTCTTATGAATGCCCTTAGATTTCAAAACTCCAGTGAAGCTTTTTATATTTTTTCTTTTACCGGTTTATGTTGAGTTCATCGCCCTTAAAAATGATGTAACAACATCAAATGAAGTTTTTTCCATTACAGTAGTGTTGCACATTCAAAGATTGAGCTCTGCGTTGGGTACTTGCATTCAGGGAGATTTCCCAACCTGCCACCAGTAGCGCTGTCACAATCCCCCTAACGACCTGCCCGGGTCTAGGACAGCAATCATCTTAACCTCTGTGGAATAGAGTCTACGACAATATGAGTATATCATACAGGTCGAGGTGAGGGAAGGACGTTAGTTGATTTAGCACAGCTGTTTCAGCATTCAAACAGGAAAACGTTCCGACTTCCAGTACAACTTGTGGTCCGACTTGAATGGGGGTCCGACTTGAATGGGGACTTGAATGGGCATGTTGGAAGTCTAGTTGGACTAGTCGGAATATTTAGAGGGACGACTCGAAGGTCCAACATCCGCCTGGTGACGGAGTTGGAGCGTGAATGGGGGAGTCGGATCAAAGTCGTCCAACTTAGCTCAGTCAGTGCTTGACCTTCAGGTATCTTCGGTCTGCTCTCGATACATTTTTCGGCACGGGAGCGACGTACACAGTCCTGAAAACAGATTAGGACTAAAGTTGGATCGCTAGTTGGATAGCAAGTCGGGGCCTAAGCAGAGTCGTCTATCCAACTAGTAGTCCTACTAAGTCTTACTGCAAATCGGAACTTGAATGTCCTGATTTAACCAAACAAACACCAAACAAGGAAACATATATTTTGGTAACAACTTGTTAACACTACCTAGTAGACCGAACTGAGTACAAATTTTGTGACGTAAACAATATTTTAGTAACGATGGTTATCCCTACAAATCCTTCCCTTCATGTTTCACACCATTTTGGTGCTTTTTCAAGGAAATTCATTATAATTACAAACACTTACAGCCTTAATGTGGAGTACCTTCCTCAATCATTACCACGTCAACTTTATATGTGCTACATGCCGAGAAAAGACACCAAAATTATATGAACATGTAGGGAAGAAATAAATCCATTACAAGTGTATAGTGATTTTTTTTTTAATGATTTCTCCCTCCTTTAGCTGCATTTATTTGCTGTTAATATTTTTATTTTTGTCTCTTCTAATATTTTCGCAATAGAATTACTCTTATCTTCAGGGGTAAATGATAATAGAAAATATTAAAATACAAATTAAATTAACCTGATCAATAAATCCATATAAAAAGACCAATACCACATAAATACGTAAAAAGAATTAGAAAATATAATTTGAAAGATTACAGAAAGTGTTGTAGGTAATAAATAGCTTCATAAGAAATATTTATAGCTATCAAACAATGAAAACGTTTTTAGCTCTATATTTTTTTTATGTTTACATCCTGAATTGCTACATATATTTTTCTGAAAGTAAGCTTCAATGTCAAAGTGCAATTATTTTTCCGGAAAAGTAATAATTACAGAAAAATATTTCCACCTTGATAAAGAACCCTGAACGTTCAAGGCTAATTTTAAATGAAAATTCAGTTTCACTTGATATATTTTCATACAGTTCAGTGAAATTATCCAAACCAATGTAATTAGAGGAAACAATAAAAGCAAGCAATAATATATTTCAATTAGTTTATCTATATGTAACAATTGAATATAATACGGAACTCTATTAAAACCAATTCGAAATGGTAGCAATCAAGGAATAAATGCAGCGTTGCAGAACCAGGCACCTGCAGGAATCTGCTATTCCTATCGTCAGCTTCCTGAATAAAATATATTAAATTTATGCTGAAGAAATATTACAAGATTATTTATATCACAATATATGAATACCCGTGCTTCGTCACGCCAGATAAGTAGTTATTTTATTGCGTTAAATAATTAATCTTCAAAATTAATGCTATTATATAACTTTGATTAGTTCATTATAGCACGGTTCTCGCCATGCTATATATTATTCATTAATTGATAAGTAATCAAAGTATAATGTTTCTTGACCAGTACAGGTTAAAATTCGTTGGCAATAATAAATGTACGTCAAAATTTAAAAATACATGTTTCCAAGATGTTATTTGAAATACCCAAATGCTAATAGGTGAGGAGGCTGTGCAAGGGTTCAGGATATTAACTCTATGAGGGACAAAATCACAGTTTATTTCTAGTAATTCAAGGTCATATTTGCAATGAACCGCAAATAAAAATAATATTATGAAATAGATACAGTACAGTAACAGCTGACCTGTTATCGTCCTAGCAACGCTTGCTGCCTAGGCGTAAATGCTCACTTTAAAAGCAACTAAAAATTCAAACCCCTCTAAAAATAAATACAATCTTGAATACCTAAAAATACTTTCTTAGCGAGTGTTTACATCCTACAGGGAGTGTCCACCCAAGATTTTTAAATTTTTCTGTCAAGTGGTTCGGGCTGGGCGGTGATAGGTCAGTGGTATTCGACAAATATACAGTAGATTTATGCGCAGAAAAATAAAACTGCCTTTATTGTCCAAGAGTTGTGTCGTAAAAAAAATGAAATGGAACAATAATATTTATATTGCATACATATAATTTATATATTTTAATATACACATAATTTTAGGTTGTTAATTTATTAATATCGTCGATACAAAAGCAAATTAACGAATATGAAAAAATGCATCTTTCATTGTCCATCTTTAATAATTTCTGCTGGACTTATTTACGGCAAATTCTTCAATCTGACTTCACTCTATTAAAGGGAAAGTATTCCACTACCAAAAGGTCAAATCTGCCGAATATTTGACTGTCCAAAAAAACGTTATGAATAAATACTTTTCCACTCTGAAAAGTGGTGATTTTCACATTCGTTAGTTTGCTTTTGTATCGACGATACGTCAATTAGTTATTACATATCTTTTATTGAAAAAATAATGTTGTACATTTAATTAAATAGGAGTGAGAGGATAGATATATGTTTATGCTAACGTCGAAGTATTTACTCATTTATTATGTTTTTCAAATAATTTAGTTAGGTAGATAATATAAATTAGCAAAACTTTTTTCTGTGTGTAAATAAAAGTGCTGAGAGGCACGGAATTTTTATTTGGTGCTTTTTTATTTCTGATAATTGCATTTTATGTAATATTTTCAATATGTCAAATAAAATGTATGACTAAAAAAAAAAAAAAAAAACATTTCCTTGAGTGTATGTTACATATCTACAGAGGATTGGAAAACATATCGGCGACCCGTTTATTATATTTTACAGCCCACCTACTTCAACCCACTCCACCCGATACAAGAACCTGGAAACGGTAAATTGCATTTTCATCTTTCTAGATTTGATTTTCTTTTCGAGGGAGAAATTTTCCGATAAATATTTTGCGACAGCGAAAGACAAGACTCGAAGAGCATTTTATACATTCAAGTTCATAATTTCGCTTGGGGTGTTTGAAATAGGGGCCCTCGAAGAACCAAGCTAAAACTAGGTAAAATAAATTAATCTGGCGCTAATCGCCCGGATGTCAGTCCGTTTAAAAAGTAAAAAAAAAAAAAAAAAAAAAAAATATCTCCAGGGAATGAAAGTAGACCAAAAATACTGCACGCTTTTGTATCTCGTTCTGTTCTATATATTTGTCATTCTAAAGGTTATTTAAAAAAAAAAAATAAGTCCGACTCGCAGGAACTACATCATCTTAGCGCGGTTCCGTTCTTATCCCTAGTCTAATTTGGAAAGATTAAAATAGAAGCAGTTATTATTTTGGTTCCACCAGTCTTGAAAGATCTTGATTTATGATCTTACCGGGAAGGGTCCGCCAACACTAGAAAGGGTCCCGCTAGTTAAAAGGTCTTGGAATCTTGGAAATCTATATTTCTAACAATAAATTCTTTTTTTATTTTACTTAACCTGTTTTATTGTCAAATACATTACCCAACTATAAGCAATTAAAAATAACAAGGAATAAAACAGACAAAAAGAACCGTTCGAATAAACGAAATCAATTACTTTAAAGTTTTAAGCACTTCTTTCTCCGATTGACATCGCCTAATCAAAACTTTCTTCAGAACCTTTTTTGTAGAGCATTTAGTAAGCTTTCTAATGGTAATCTTCCGTTTACCAAGATTCTCAACTGTTTTCGAAATATTAAGGAAAGTATACGAAGTTACCAAAACCTTTTATGTCTGTTAATAAAATATTTTATTCTAACCCTTCCTTAACTCCAAACGTAACCAAAATTTCAACATATTAGTTTTGATGTAATTCAAACATGCAGAAAATGTTTTAACTGAATCCCATGATTCTAAGTACCCAAACCAAAAACGTTAATCAACAATTGTTTTCCCAATTTTCTCGAAAACGGTTAAAGCTATCGCCTTAAAAATAGTTTCATTCGTTTTCTTATGCCATGAAGCCTATAAAACGAGTACTTGCAAGTATATGAAGTAAGAGGAACGATTTTTTTTGCGCGACATTCGCTCCAAAAACCATGTTCCGGTGGGCGGATTCTGCTGCTTAACAAATTTGACCTTTCAAATTACACGAAAGATTTTTGTACCAAATTTCATCAATATCGGACTATTCGTTTGGGAGCTAGGGAGCGAACAGACAAATATATAAAACTATATATATATATATATATATATATATATATATATATATATATATATAAAAAATATATATATATATATCAATATATATATATATATATATACAAATTTGAACCACCGTCATTTTCGGTCTCTAGGGGTTCTGAAACGCAAAATTTTGTTTTGTGTGCTTGTACTCATTATTTCTCAATGTTACATTATTCCTATTTTTAAAATCAGTATTAAATTTTATTTATGCTGAATGCAAGGAGAAATATCTTCATTTATGTCTGATTTGACAAGAAATATAAACATGATATTACTTTTATTTATTAGTTGTTTTAACCCCTAAATTCTAGTTAAATTATGGGTAATTGCGAAGTTTAGGGGCCTCCTCGCCGATTTGTATAGCATGTTGTTTTTTTTATGCACTAAACACGAATTTGTTAAAAAAAAAAAAAAAAAAAAAAAAAAAAAAAAAAAAAAAAAAAAAAAAAAATGTTATTAAGGACGAAAGTTCACTATTATGCAGGTTAAGAAAGCAAGCGTAGACAACGATATTTGTAATTCGCATGCGCAGGGATGTAAAAGACCGTTTTAAAGAAGTCTAATTTAAATTTACCATCAATTTTTTATTGAGAAACATTTTTTTTAAATAATGAAACACTCTCCACATTTTTTGCGCGGTTCCTCCCTCCCCCATAGGGAGGAACCCCGCTTATAAGGTTGATACAATGAAACAATCCGGACGTGCCGACAAGAAAATTTCGCGTTTCAGAACCCCTAGAGACCGAAAATAACGGTGGTTCAAATTTGTATATATATATATATTTGTCTGTTCGCTCATTTCTGGCTTTCCTGATGGTCCGATTTTGATGAAATTTGGTACAAAAATCCGTCGTCCGATTTGAAAGGTCAAGTTTGTTAACAAGCAAAATCCGCCCACTGGAAGATGGCGGTTGGGGCGAAATTCGCGCAGAAAAAATCGTAACGCTTACGTTTTTGAGTTCATAAGCTTGTAAGTACTCTTTTTATAGGCTTCTTGGGCTAGGAAAACGAATGAAACCATTTTCAAGGCGATAGCTTTAACCGTTGTCGAGAAAATTGGAAAAATAGTTTTTGAATACAGTTTTTGGTTTGGGTACTTAGAATCACGGGATTCAGTTGAAACATTATCTGCATGTTCTACTTTCATTAAAACTAATATGTTGAAAGTTATGTTACGTTTGGAGTTAAGGAAGGGTTAGAATAAAATATTTTATGAACAGACATGAAAAGTTTTGGGAACTTACTTAATTATACTTTCATTAATATCTCGAACACGGTTGGGAAATCGTGGTACGGGGATAGAACCTATTTGAAAGCTTACTAAATTCTCGACAAAAATGATTCTAAAACTATTTTTGATTAGGTTAAGTCAATCGGAGAAATAAGTGCTTAAAACTTCAAATACGTCTGTTTTGTTCTTATGGTTTTTTATTGCTTTTTATTTTTGTAATTTATTATGTTAGGAAAATGTATTTGTTTGTAAAACAGGATAGGCAAAATGGGACCAATTTTCTGTTGCTAGAAATAATGAGAATTTTGGGAACTTTGTATACTTTCATTAATATCTCGAAAACGGTTGAAAATCTTGGGAAGCAAAAGGTTACCATTCGAAAGCTTACTAAATGCTCTACAAAAAATGTTCTGACGAAACTTTTAATTAGGCGATGTCAATCGGAGAAATAAGTGCTTAAACCATTAAAGTAATTGATTTCGTTTATTCGAACGGTTTTTTGTCTGTTTTTATTCCTATTTTTTCATTGCTTATAGTTGGATAATGTATTTGACAATAAAATAGATTAATTAAAATAAGAAAAACAATTCGAACAGGTAGATATCGAAAAAAGCTGTGCTTCAAATTAGAATCTATTGTTGAGTAATTATATGAATCTTTGGATAATAATTCCAATAGTTAAAATTATAACTAAATTGGAAAATATGTATTTAATAGAACTCATTAAACCTTTTACAGAGAACTCTATTTTTTATTTTTATTTTATTGATCAACAGGTCTTTGCATATATTTAAAAACTCTGTTGATATAACCTCTATATCGTTTTTTGTTTTTAGGCCAATCTATAATTCCTTTGGGTTAATATGTTTTTTAAATTGAAGCTTTAAAGCCTCAACAGGAATATTTGTGTAATCACCCTTCACAGTTAATTTATTAGAATCATGAGTGACCGTTTTTGTGTTACAACTAACAATCTTTGAAAACGAAGTTTGACTATCCTTGTTATTGTTATTTTCCTTCTGTTTGGCCGAGATTTTCTATTCATGATCTAATTCTCCTTGAATTTTTTGACTAGATCAAGAACCTAATTTAAGCACTCTTAAATTCCTTAATTTAATTGAGGAAGTTTATCAAGCTTGATATAATCACTTTTGGGTTAATACGGGTGGTCTATACCGAGTCCTTTGTTTGTAAACACAAAGAGCCTTCTGAGTAACGGTAAAGGGCAGTAAAAGTATATGACTTTACCTGGAAGCAGACCCTGCATACAGAGAATTACAATACGAGACCTCATTCTCTCTTTTTACCAGCTCCCGTGTAACACCTTAGTTCTGTTTATATTGTTAGCGCGGTTCCTCCCTCCCTTCATAGGGAGGAACCCTGCTTATAAAATTGATCTCATGAAACAATCCGGAAGTGCCGACTAGAAAATTTCGCGTTTCAGAACCCCTAGAGACCGAAAATAACAGTGGTTCAAATTTGTATATATATATATATATATATATATATATATATATATATATATATATATATATATATATATATATTTGTCTGTTATTTGAAAGGTCAAGTTCGTTAACCAGCAAAATCCGCCCACTGGAAGATGGCGTTTGGGGCGAAATTCGCGCAAATAAAATCGCAACGCTTACATTTTTGAGTTCATATGCTTGTAAGTACTCGTTTTGTAGGCTTCTTGGCCTAGGAAAACGAATGAAACCGTTTTTAAGGCGATAGCTTTAACCGTTTTCGAGATAATTGGGAACATAGTTGCTGAATAACGTTTTTGGTTTTGGTACATAAAATCATGGGATTCAGTTGAAACATTTTTTGCATGTTCAAATTTTATCAAAACTAATATCTTAAACTTTGTGTTACGTTTGGAGTAAAGGAAGGGTTAGAATAAAATATTTTATGAACAGACATGAAAAGTTTTGGGAACTTCGTATATTTTCATTAATATCTCGAACACGGTTGGGAAATTTTCATAAGTGGATAGAAACTATTTGAAAGCTTTCTAAATTCTCTACAGAAAAGATTCTGAAACAAGTTTTGATTAGGTGATGTCAAACGAAAAAATAAGTGCTTAAAACTTCAAATACGTCTGTTTAGTTCTTATGAACGGGTGTTTGTCGTTCTTTTTGTAATTTTTGTCTCTTTCCCTTAGTTTTTTATTGATTTTTATTTTTGTAATTTCTTATGTTGGGAAAATTTTGTGTGTAAAACAGGATATGAAAAATGAGACCAATTTTCTGTTGCTAGAAATAATGTAAATTTTGGGAACTTTCATTAATATCTCGAAAACGGTTGAAAATCTTGGTAAACGGAAGAATACCATTAGAAAGCTTATTAAATGCTCTACATAAAAGGTTCTAATAAAAGTTTTGATTAGGCGATGACAATCGGAGAAATAAGAGCTTAAAGCTTTAAAGTAATTGATTTCGCTTATTCGAACTGTTCTTTTTGTCTGTTTTTTATTCCTTGTTATTTTTTAATTGCTTATAGTTGGATAATGTATTCGAAAATAAAACAGGTTTAGTAAAATAACAAAAACAATTTATTGTTAGAAATATAGAGTTCTAAGATTCCAAGACCTTGTAACTAGCGGGAAAGTTTCTAGTGATGCCGACCGTTCCAGGTAAGATTGTAAATCCTACCTTTCAAGACTGTTGGAACCAAAACAATAACTGTCGGGGTTCGGTCACTGCTACTTTTATCGTAAAAATGGTTTTATTGTGCCGACGTTTCGGCTTGAACTTCAAGCCTTCATCAGGGCTGTAAATACAAGTAGGACATATTTAACACTAATATATGCACATATCTATGTAAATATACCTAACATATATATATATATATATATATATATATATATATATATACATATAATATATATATATATATTTATATATATGCATATACACATACACATATACACGCACACATATGTATATATATATGCCCACATACTTACACATATGGGGTATGTATTATTAAGTAGCAGTGACCGAACCCGGACAATCCCTACCTTGCATCATCAACGGTCAACGATCTCCTCTCAACAAAATAATAACTGCTTCTATTTTAATCTTTCGAAATTAGACTAGGGATAAGAACGGAACCGCGCTAAGATGGGTCAGTTCCTGCGAGTCGGACTTTTATTTGTTTTGTTTCTCTGTTGGAAAGGATTTTATGAAATTAATCCCTTAATCATTAGCTATTGCCTTTATAATTAGCACTCGCTGATGTAAAGTTGCAAAAAAGTAAAAAAAAAGTCTTCCTTATGTCGACGAATTTCTGCACTCGTACTAGAAATATACGGATCGCTCGATTGTAAACAATGAAAAACATCTTCAATATTCGATAGCCCCCACTACTGGCAGATGAACTTAAATCTTCTTTTACGTCTGATTGTGTATCGTGACCCAAACTTGTACCAAGCCATTCACCAAAACGTTTCTCAATAACACTTTTTGGTCAATTTTGCGACTTTTCGTAAATGGCTTAAGAATGTCTCCACTTTTATTTTCAATTCTGCCTTCTCCTTTGGTAAACCAAATTGTTGGTGTACATAATTTATTATTTAGTGTTTGGACTTAAGATCCAAACTTCAAAAATTTTCATTTTCAAAATAGGCATGTTTTCTGAAAATCAATTATCATTATTAAATAGGCAGATTCTGGCAGCTATTTTGTTGAATTTCAATGTAAATACCTAATTGACAAGTATGAAAAAAAAAAATTAAAACTAGGCCGGACAGAATATGTTCTGTCCCAGAATAACGTGCCAATAAATGTAATACATATTGTATCGCATAAAGCAAAAATTAATGGCAATTTCTTATAATGAATAATGAAAGAAGATCATACTTACCTTTCTGAAATATGAAAGAAGATCATACTTACCTTTCTGAAATATGAAATAAGATCATACTTACCTTTCTGAAATATGAAAGAAGATCATACTTACCTTTCTGAAATAAGAAATAAATTTGTAGAATTGAAAAATAAGTTTTGTAACGGTAGTATTCATTCAAAGACGGAGTAATAAACTTCGTGGCATGACATACCCTAATATAAACAATCCGTAATCCCTAAATGTTGACGTATTTGAGCCGACTTATTCTTGTGTTGTAATCTATTTACTATCTAGGAAAATACTGCATGGTCCAATGATGGGTTTGATTACATGAATTTTTCGAATTTTGTCCACCTAAATCAGTTAAAAATACCACTGTGTATCGTCCGCTTGTATATACAGGGTGACCCGCATTGAGATGTCATAACTTTAGGGCTTTATTCTGCATCCCGTTTGTAGTTCAGTGGTGCAAAAATGATTGTTTTTTTTTTTTTTTTTTTTTTTTTTTTTTTTTTTTTTTTTTTTTTTTTTTTTTTTTACGGCGCATCGACAAATCTTGGCCATTAGCGCCGGGCCTCCAGGGTGCAACCATGAATTTTCTCAGCGAGCCCTGAGATGAGAAAATTCCTGTCGCCGGTGGGGATCGATCCCACCATCTCCCGCTTATGAATCCAGCGCGCTAGCCACTAGACCACGGGAGACCCCAAAAATGATTGTTCTATCTGGAAATGTATAGGAGATACTCAATCTTTTGTCTATATTAAAAACTGCTGGCTTTTTTAAAGAAAAACTGTTTTCTGGATTTGTGATCAATGTATCGTAAAAAAATGACCACATTTTTAAAATCTACATTAAATTTTCAATAAGAAACAGCCGTTATTGAAATACTACCATGTAAATAAGGAGCTATATTAAAAGCCATATAAATGACAATGTTTAATTAAATTATTCAATATTTTCTTAATCAGCTATTTTTACACTAAGAGGTTTGCCTTCGCCTCAAAAGTTGCATTATTTAATAAGCTTCAAAATGGTACCTTATAGTTTAAGAAGAAAGCCATTCTTAACAAAGTCTTTAATTTCACATGATGATGGCGATGTCCCGTCCTTCCCAAACTACATGACGTTTATTACACAAGCCCATCTACAAAATATTAACGCACTCTGGTTTCCAATGGATGTTTGCCCAGCTGATAATGGACGAGTGGTGACGAAATGGCTGAAGAGTGAATTCCCTAACCGTTCCCACACTACGTACACACACGTTATTTTTAATTTAAAATCCCGAAAACGCAGCGTTTCTTTAAAAAAGCCAGTAGTTTTTAAAAAAGACAAAAGTTTAAGTAGCTCCTCTACATTTTCAGATAGAACTTTTTTTTTTTTTGCGCCCCTGAAATACAAAGGATATGCAGAATAAACCCCTAAAGTTATGACATCTCAATGCGGGTCACCCTGTATATACAAATTTGAACCACTGAAAATCCAAGCAGCAAAATGGGGACCAATAGGAAGAATATATCACTACCAAATAAAATATAAGTTTTATTCCTTTAAAGTAATGGTATTGAGCTTTGCACTCATCAAAAAGAATTAATAAGAAAACTAACCTAAGACATTGATTGATTGACCCCAAAGAGGAAACGTCATTTCGCCATCTTGCCTTTCCCTTTTTGCATTCGACATAGCAACAGATGATCCTTTGCACAATAGCAACCTCCAGACGGTAGCTACCCCGGAGATCTGAGGGTATACGAAACGAGATTCTTGACCTCAGAGCCGTAATCATCCTACGGAGTGTGACCTCTTCTTCAAGCTTGCGGCTACGGATGCTGCGTAACAGTCGGTGGCCCTTTCTTCTTTCTGCTATCGGTGTTGAAAGTAGCTGGGGGTTGATGATTTCGCTGAAATACAAAGACATTCGCACAACAAAAAAATGAATGACAGCTGCATTTCTTCCCTGAGCACAATGCATTCTGGTGTCATGGATTTTGGTACAACGAGGATAGTTTCAAATGTTACTAAACAATGTTATGGTTATACTGGACTTCGTTTCAATGTGAAACAAGAAATTTACACTCTAGGAAGAAAATAATAAATTCTAGCATTCCGTTAACGTAAGGGGACACCTAAATTGGTCCCGAGCCGAGCCACCGACTATCGGAAGAAAAACAAACACATGCATCTCAATGGTGGTACCTACATTGGTCCCGATTCTCGGCCGTTCAAACTTGATTGTTTCTAGACCGATTTCGGACCGACGAAGCAAATCACATATTGTGTTTCAAAAAGGTTTACAGCCTCTACATCTTAAACCATTTCAATGCATTTTTTTTTTTTTTTTATGAAAGCTATTAAAATTTAGAACAACTTTGTCATTGCACTTTTTTGTTTTTCCCCCCTTTTTTATTAAATTACGTGTTTATAAGCATCCAATTTCTATAACCTTCCAATGTTTATGATACTCCACCCTTCTAGCTACCTTTCTTATAAATAATTTTAAAATATTAATACTAATACTTCTTACTTAATAAAATTTAACTGTTACACTAAGTTTTATTTTTTCGGGACTGGTGTACTTCTGGAAGATTGGTTGGCCGCTCAACTCATTTTATACTTCCAACAAGGTAATCGAAGGTTTCTATGCCTATTAGGTGGTATTTCTTAAATTGATTGCTCATTTTCACTTGAATACGAGTTCATGAATGACGAGCTCTGTCTAGATTGGATCGGATCAGGTCGGGACTTATGTAGGCACTAACGTCGGCCGTTGTCGGTCAAACGAAATCGGATCGGGAAAAATGCGGGTCCAATGTAGGTGCAGCTTCATGCTTGTCGAGTTCTCTCTCCAATCGGATTGCACCCATATTTATATTTATAAATTATATATATTATATATCAATAATATTCATGTAAAATATAATATTTTAATAATATTTCTGATTGTGAACCACCCTCTGCTTCTCGGTTTCTGTTTGTTTGTAAGCGGCTAGAATTCGCATACTGCCTAATCTCGTTTTGTTATTAAATGTAAGTGTTGGTCAATTCGTAGCCTCGTAACCACTACTTAAAAATATAATAGAACAGTAACGAATAACCTAATTGAATCGATCCATGCAAAAAGAGCTTCAGTCCATTTTTTTCCAAATATGAGTTAGTGATGGATTCGTTGTCTCTGACGGTCACTACACATTAATATGTTAGGAGAATTTCAGTCCAATACATTGTTGCCATAGAAACAAATGTAGAAAAAAATCCATAGTAGCACATGCCTTTCGTTTACACCAAGGTCTTGAGGCTCCAGTGTTCCCTCCCAATCCTGCCTACTGGGAAGGGAAGGTCCCCATCAAGCAGAAAAAAATTGAAGACATTAAGAAATTGATGCCATACGTTTCAGAAGAGCACAAGGATTTTTACTAAATATTGGGTTGGCCAACAACTATAAACATAGATGAAGAAGTTCAAGACGATTAAGCATTACATTACTCATTGTATGAACTTTATATCATGCAAATATTTCTTACATATTGTACCATTGATAAGAAACTGTTAATCAATATATCCTACAATGTGTTTTACATTATATTAGGCCTTATATTTTGCTAGGAGGTACTCCTTAGGCTGTTCCATGCAAGAAGAGCTTCAGTCCAAGCACTATTATTATATTTTAATAATATAATGCATTTGTTAGTAATAACCAATGTTTCATATATAACTTGTGTCAGTATAAGGTACTCAGACAAAAAAAAAAAAAAATAGCAAAATAAGAAAACAAATGAAGGGTGTAAACAGTTTTCTTAAAACTACTGATTATGGACTGAAGCTCTTTTTGCATGGATCGATTCAATTAGGGCAATCATCGTTACCGCAGAGAGGGAAATTTAAAATTAATCAGAGTTATCAGTTTTATAAAAAAAAATGTATTTATTTATAAAATTATACACTTTATACAATAGGATTCACATTGGTACAATAAATGTTGGAGATTATTATTACGTGATGAAATTTGGTTCTTCTTTGTCACATGCATCATTCCTTGGTCATTCAGCTTTAAACCATTCTTCACCACCAGTCTGTAAGAATTAGCATAAATTTGTAAATGAATAATAATAAAATCAATAAAGTATTAATTTATAAACAAACCTAATGGATTTATTTAAATTATTAATAACTAAATTTGACGGTTTCCATCACAATTTAACTTCAACTTCCATTGCTCTGACGTTATATATATCCATTGATAATTGATATGATCATGAAATATTCATGATTTTTAAAATTTAATTTGCATCAATCTTTTTTCTCTCACTCCTCTGCAAATTTCGCCATAGATAGGGTTTACCGAACCACAATTTCTCTCCGGATATATTGCCGGCCTCTTCAGATAATGCGTGATGCCTCTGGCTGAAATTCCGGGTAATATTTCTGTTTCATGAAACCCTAAAACTGGTGTCTTCTGCCGATAAGTTAGAATAGATTGATACACCCTTGCGAAATGTTTCAAGTAGAATATGACAACAATTAGTTTGTGAATGAACGAAAAATACTTGAATGTGAATGGATAAATGTGTGACGTCCCGTTGACTCCACTAACTGACATGACTTAAAAACTATAAGTAGCAATTGCCAAAAAATATCCCGTAGGATTTATACGTATGAGTAGTTTTAGCTTGAGTCAGGATTGGACATCACATCACATATTAATATTTAATACTGGCTGTTACACGGCGTGCCATGCTACACCTACTTTCTGCCTATGACTCTCCCTGTAGAAAATCTTCCTGTATACCCAGTTACGTCAAGATCGGTCAAACGGTGTGGATTTGTTTATATCTGTCTAAATGTAGTTCGTGAGAAAGCCAACAAAGGCCAGAACAACAGCACTTCTGAAAAAAACTGACCGAGCAGCACTTCATATAACATCCGACAGAGGCCAGCAGCATAGCCTGCTAATAGATAGCTCTTATCAAAGAAAGGCCAGTGCTCTTTAATTAGACAGTGACTGATGATATTAAAATGGAAATAAACTGCATTAAATGATTATATAATGATGTAAAGTCATCAATGAGCTCGAGTTATTCTAATTATCAAGAACATCAACAAATAAATTTATGACATTATTCAAAATACCCGTCAGAATCTGAATGGTTCAGTGTAGCCAATTTTTCTTGAACGAAACTTTTGACCTTTTGACCAAATTTTGAAATTTGACTATTTTTACCTAGCCTAGGAGATTTCCCGTATCAAGGCCTACCTGTGTGCCAAGTTTGGTCAAAATCGGTCAAACGGTGTAGATTTGTATAAGGAACAAACAAATATACAGAAAAACAGACAGACACGTGATTTATGTATATATATATATATATATATATATATATATATATATATATATATATATATATATATATAGATTATCTACATCATAAGAACGCAACTAAATATTTTCTGTTATTATTGCGTCCTCTGGAGTCATAAGTACCTTAATGACCGTGGCTTATACTTCATAAGTACCTTCTGACAACCCATGACACCTAGATTTATATTAAGAATTTACCGGCTTCATAGATTGCAATTACAAAAATACTTAATATACAGATACCTAATCTAAGTAAATACACTATAATGTAATATTATATGTATTTAATATGAACAAAATTTAAGGTGTACATAGCTATGATCCGAACACCAACAATTGAATAATAATAATTATAGTTGGTATCAAAAGTAAGCCTAGTAATTTTTATGACCTCCGTGTAACTGAGATATAATTGTAGATGGTCTTTATGGAATAACACCAAACGCGGGAAAGTAGCTTACCTCAAGCTTTATGACAAGCAATTTATCTTAAAGAGATTAAAATATTATGGTTTTCCACTAACATATCTTTAGTTTTCATCACTATACAGTTTATATCCAGGTGAACAGGCTTCCGAGTTCCTTGTTCCAATTATTAGCTATCTTAGAAGATTGCAACCATTTATTTACAATTCACTACCATTTTCTTGATGCGATGGGGTGGATGTCTTTTCTTATTTTCAAAAGAATTGACAGCACACCTAGTGAGAATCGAACCAAAGGCCATGCTCACGGTACCCAAACTCACAGCTATCGCGCTTCTAGACTGGGTTGACCCATTGGAATTCAAACCATATATTTGTGCGTAGGAATGAGGCTATCGACTTTCCACGATTTAGCATCATTTTTCGAAACATTTATGAAAATAAAGGAAAATTCCAAACACACATCCTTGCACTTGACATCTCCTAAAAAACAAGCCCATGTAGGCGGAACCTCCTGGTTGCCGAACTGGGTCTACTTTTGGCAATGTGTTCTTTAAGATGTTAAAATAAAATCTTACCACTTGACCAACCACTGCCGCCACTTCCTCCACTGGGCCATCCACCTCCACCTCCTCCGCTCTTCCAGCCGCCTCCGCCGCCGCCACTGGACCATCCTCCGCCACCTCCTCCGCTCTTCCAGCCACCTCCGCCGCCGCCGCTGGACCATCCACTGCTGCCACCTCCACTCTTCCAGCCACCTCCGCCTCCTCCACTAGACCATCCACCACCGCCTCCGCTAGGCCATCCTCCACCGCCTCCTCCACCGCCTCCACTTGACCATCCACCGCCGCCTCCTCCGCCGCCTCCTTGGATCTTAATGATCTTTATAATGACTGGTTGACCACCGCCTCCTCCGCCACCGCCGCTCTTCCAACCTCCGCCGCCACCACCACCTCCTGACCATCCTCCTCCTCCACCTCCACTGGACCAGCCGCCTCCACCTCCACTACTTCCAATCCATCCTATGAACAAAATACCCAACTCATATGATTAAATAGATCCCTATGACCACATATGACCAACCGTCACATGAAGCGGAGGAATGTGTGTCCTGAACGAAAGATCCATCAACTTGCTTGATATAGATATAGGAAATTCTACTTTCCGCTCGTGTGTGGTCAGTAGCAAAGGAGGATAAACAGTGAAGTGTTAAAGCTTTATAGTAAAATCTCTAACCCGTCCTACGTTAAAATCCAAAGACTAAAATGGCTAGGACACATTATAAGAAAGAGCCAGAAAGCAGTGTTCAGAAACTTGGACATGAATATTTCTGACGGTTTCCACCCGGTGGCAAATGATAAGGAACGAGGATGAGCGAATGAAGCCGTCTCTTACCCTTGAAAGAGAAAAATGACTGGTAAGTAAAGAGGCCAAGGAAAGCTCCATCGGCCTTTATGCCTACAGAAGAGAAAATAATTTAATACCTACAGAACCCCCAATAATTCACTAATTCAAAAGAGCTATGAGATGGCCATCTCAGTTTGCTCCATGTTTTAAAAATTGCTGAGCTTGGGGCGTTGAATAATGAGGTGATTAAAAATAAAAGCTGACACCAAAAGAAGCAGGTCTGTCCGATTCAGCATCAGTGCAGTCTTTTAAGAATAAAAGGAAGTCACTCCTTAACGTTCTTGCAAAAGAAATTGAAAAAAAAAAATCTAACTTCTGGAACACCAATAGATGCAGTGCGGTCTGCATGATACCAAAGTACTTAACCCAATTTACAAAGGGGAAAGAAGTGTATTACATTCAGGCTATCCAGAAAACCAATCTGTATAAACAGGCTGTAAAAAAACCTAAGATGCGTGGATATCCATGCCCATCGTGACTCAGACGATGCCTAATACAAAATAACCTTAAAGAAGCAAGTTGTACTCTTTGGACTCGAGAAGAGTCGTAATAGGAAGGACGCTCTTCATATAAAGTTTAGACTTAAAGAAAGGCGAACACAGACACTTTTGCTGCGGCTGTCATTTTTTGGGAATATCTCGGTATCGGGTGCATTTTTTTCTTACTTATAAACAATTTAAAGGAGAAAAAGTTTAAAAATTCATAAAAAAATCTTCCAGCGACCCGAGTTGAAAACGGAACACACTGTTGGAAATCCCAAACGATATTAAAGGCAACTGTTTTTAGCTGGAGCTGTAAAAGTGAATCCCCTCCATTTACGAACCTTTTGAATCTAAAGGGAAAAGTGATGTCCTTTCGAAGGGACAATCTTAAGCGGGTAGGATCGCTAGTATCCTTCCGTAATTCCACCCGCAGCGAAAGTGTTAAAGAACAAAATTCAGACTGAACAAGCGCTTGAAGTAAAGTTTGGAAAACCATAATCGACTTGGCAGTACTCTGGAGTATTTAAATATGAAAATTTAGTTTAAAATTTTAATCCAGGACTCAATCGTTTGATAAAAGAACCAATAAAAATAATGAAGGGTAGATAGCCGTTGAGGTGATAAGCATTCAGGGGACAGTTGGGATTCGGATAGGAAAACAGCAATAACATTTTTGTTTACCAAGACGTTTCGTTTAATCTTTGGTAACCTTGGTAAGCAATTAAATCTGGGCGGGGGGTAGCGAAAGACCAAAGTAACAAGTTAAGTGACCATGGTGAAAACGTAGAAAGAAGCAGATATATAATATAGAAAGAAATATTTTCATCTCTTAACTGCTTACATTGATCGTTCTCTACCCGCTGGCATTCATTGCTGATGAAGGCTACCAGAGAGTAGCCGAAACGTCCTTAATACAGATTTTTACAAAAATCGTATTGATGTTTTCCTAGCCGAATCCCAACTATTCCCTGACTGCAATAAGAATAATATTGAAAATCTAAAGCGTATATTGTTCGTATTTTTAAATTTTTGAAATGAAAATGCGAATCATAAAAGAATATCGTTTAATAAAAAAAAAAAACTCTCTCATAAATCTGACATAACGTTTTAGCTTTCTCTTCCTGCAAAACTATCAAGTGTAAACCCACCCTTAGGTTCAGTACATTGGCAACAGTTGTGGTTTCGTCTTTATTTATTTATTTATTTATTTATCGCACCGCATCTATGGCGAAGTGCATTTTTTCTGTCTTTTCAGTAGAGGGCGATGTAATGTAGGTTTAGTCGAGCATATTATTATTAGAAACAAATGATTTACGTATTTTAAAGATAAATTACTAGCTTTTTCAACATATTTTATTCCGTATGAAAATGGCGAATTCTATAATATGCTGTTGACTATCAAGTTAAAGAAAACAGTCATTTTAATAAATCTCAAATAGCAAAAGTATTTTGTAAACATGAACACTCAATTTCTTAATTGAAAGGTCTAACAAATCTAACAATTTTCAACCTTTCAATCTTCGTGTGATTCCTAATCAAACGTTGACACCTGTATCCTTTTTTTAACACAAATCACATACATTACAAAACAACCATATATAAAGTACAATACAAACTCACAGAATCAATATACAATTCATTTTTTTTTTTTTTAGAATATTCCATTTGCTTAAGCGAATCCTTCAACGTCAGTTAGAACTATGATTTTATCCTTCAATGGAGTAAACATTTCAAGACAATATATTTCTTGAACACATGTAAAAAAGTTATATTTTGTTGTTATCCGTTAAAAAAAAATCCCGTAATACACCACGAGAGCCCAGAGGGACACATACTTTACAGGTACGTATTTTAGCCTCGACCATACGGTACACTATGGAGATGTCGTGGTCAGTACTACGCTCCTGCGGCCTGATTTTCATGTTTACAGGTGCCCACCAAATTTACTAAAGGCTACGTGGAGCTCGGGACGGTCTGGGACCTCAATCCAACTCGCGATCGAGGACACTGCTATATAAAGGTTTAGTGAACGCCCGAGTTTTGAACTCAGGTCCTACAGAACAGTACTCGAGTGCACCATATAGCTCTGATTAAGGCTTCAAAATTAAACCAAACGTTGTTATTGATTAAAAAAAAACTACATTTCATATACAGACTTAGTTTTATTACTTATCATGTCCTAACACCATATCCATCATGATGACAAACAAATTATCATTTCTTGTTGCTATTCATCCTCAGATGTTGCTCGGGGAATAGGACCCCATTGAGAAAAGGTAGGATACATTCACCAAACCGAGGTCATGATGCAGCAAGAGTGCTGTGATGGGGCGTCCACTTAGTGTCGGGGATGCTGTGGTAATGTTTTCCCTTTCGCCACAATGATAGCATAATAAACCACAGCACTCGCTCAGGAATAGATAACTGTAATATCTTCGATGTTATATACAGCATCAGTTCTAAAAATGATAACGTTTACACCATTGGTCCTCATGCTATCATTTAATACGTATCCATGATCCGAATCGTATAGCTTACAAAAAAAAAATCAAAAAATATTTTGGCTATAATGGAACAAAGCCAAGGACCCTCTCCTCCATCCGAAATTGTAACCGTAATTTAACCTGTCTTGAAGTAAATTTATTAGGCTTTCAAGAAGTCCAAAACGAACGAAAAACTAAACGCACACGTTTCTGATAAATTTAAATTTACTCCGAAATGGTCCTATGTACATTACTAAATATTGTCAGATTGAGTACTTTCTGGGCGTTTCTTCTGTGATCTAGTGAAAACTTCCCAAGAAAGCAAATTTGAGACCACAAAACCATTTCAACTTTGCAGAATAAAAACAGGATTTTTTTTTTTTTTCAAATCAGAATATTTTATAACTATATCGATCGGATATAAGTAATATATCCATTATAGTGTAGATGGAGATAGTTAGCCGCTGTAGAGATACGAAGACAGGTATAGTTGGGATAGTTCCTAGCCGAATCCCAACTATACCTGTCTTCGTATATCCATTATATTTATATAAAACTTCAATAGCTAAAAAACTATCGTAATTCACTAAATGTGTTATGAAATATTTTTTGCAACGAGGAAGTGCAATAATTGACAACATTTTATACTGAAAATTGCCAAACAATTTTATTGTTTTTTGTTATATGCAGTAAAAAGGTAATGCTATGAATTTCTTTAAAAGTTGATATGATATAGGTGGTGTATTATTATTGAAATATTCAACAATTGCTTTGAATTTAGAATTAAACTTAAAAGGACAATAAAAAGACTGAGAACAATTCATGGATTTAACAATGGTTTAGTTACAAACGGCATGAATAATCTTCTCTTAGAAACACAATTTCATATTTTCTCTCTAATTTTCAACAAGAATTTTTCATCTTCTTCCCAATTTATAAGAGTAATATAGGCATATATATATATATATATATATATATATATATATATATACATATATATATATATATATATATATATATACATATATATATATATATATATATATATATATATATATATATATATTACGTTCTTCACTTACCTGAATATACTTGATTCACAGCAATGCAGGAAAGAAGAGCCACACAAAAGACCTAAAATGCACAAATCAACAGTCAAGAAACAAAAATTCTCAAAAATATCATAAAATATTTCAGTATTTTAGTCAAATTAATCTGATCAATTTTAACAGTCGGAGTATAATAAATATTATAAATATTGGCACAACTATACCCTTCAATTTTATTTTCCAAAGCCACATTTTTTTAAAACACTAATTAGTATCTATAAATGAAACATATGTGTATATATATATATATATATATATATATATACTTGTTTTTTGTAGCCAATAGGTGATAAAAACACTCCTTTCACTTCCTGTATTTTATTATTTTCACCCTAACCGGTTTCGAGCTACTCTGCTCCTCCTCAAAGGGTATTTCATTCGATGGTCTTTTCCCATTACGTACAATTATAATAAAGTAATTTTAATATTGCATAGCAATATGCGTCTCAGGGTTATGAAACACTAGATACATATATATATATATATATATATATATATATATATATATATATATATATATATATATAAATCAGCTGTTTTTCTGTCTGTCTGTTTGTTTCTTGTCCAAATCCCACACCTTTTGACCGATTTTGACCAAACTTGGAACACAGGTAGGTCTCTTGATACGGATAATGTAATAGAATAGATCAAAATCGTTTACCAGCTATCTGTTTGTTCCTTATACAAATTCGCATATATTTTAGATTTTAATATTACTTATAAGGTTTCTAATTTATTTTTCCTTAATATTTGGTTTTTAAGATTCCTACTATTTTTGTGTAAATCTTACATTGATAACACATACTCCGATGACATCACGAAAAAAAGCTTGCTTAAGGGTAAATTACTCATTTTTAAAGAATATTTTAATGTCTATTTATACTTGAAAACGATTTTTGGGACGGGTTTTCTACAAGTAACCACTCTTTTCTAGCCACGCCTGCTGGCAGTTGCCTATTCTTTTTTTTTTTTTTTTTTGGGGGGGGAAAAGTGCCCATTGATATTCTCAAAAGAAAGGATGAAATCCTGCATGTAGGAAAATTACTTTTTTGTAATGTGGGCAAACTGTTTTGGTTATATTATAATGGGTTTAATACTAATGATAATGAGCAAATTCAGTTGATGTTAATTAACAGTTAAAAAAAATAAGGCATAATTAAATTTTGCTATGATTGTTCATTTGTTTATTATTTGATAGCATATATTCACTGCTGTCCGCAAGGAATTCATACATGCCATGTCGTAGGTCTGGATGCTGACGGTGGTGGCATTCTAGTACTATGTGTCCCAAGTTCTAGTACTGTGTGTACTGTGTGTTCCAAGTCCAACGAGTACAACTTCTTCTCTTCAATATGTTTTGTAGCCATTTAGTGATGTTCCGTTCTTTGTAGCGAAATTTATTAAAAGTCGTTAAGTTTGAATAACTATTTTATCATTTTACCTGAATATCATACCTGAATAATTCTAATTTAAAATATGAAAACTGTGTTTTTTACTATTATTTCTATAACATAACGAATTTTCACAATTGAAAAATAAAAATTAAACATTTAAATCCTGATTATACTTGGAAAAATCAGACTGACATCTTCAAAACGGGAAGTTATGTTAATTCAACAATGAGATAATTTAATTAATATGATTTTTGAATGATTTTAAAATAGATTTTTATATTTTCTATGTTTAATCAGGATTTGAATGCTTTATTTTAATATCAGTGCTGGTATTAAGTTAGATGAAAAATAAAATATTATAATATGTTCAATTCTAAAAGTTCGTGAATTATTTATACGAAATGTAATGAACAGAGGTAGCCAAAAATCTGGCCGAAGTTGTTCTAAATTTTAATAGCTTTCAATTTTAAAAAATGCATTAAGATCGGTTAACATTTGGAGGCTGTAGCCTTTTTTTGAAACGCGAAATTTAAAAAAAAAAAAAAGGCATAATTCAATTTTGCAATGAATTTTCATTTTTTTATTATTTGATAGCATATATTGACCGCTGTCCGCAAGCTGTTCATATATTCCATGTCTTAGGTCTGGATGATGACGGTGGTTGCATTCTAGTAGTAAGTGTCTTGTATTTAGCGTTTTTCTGTTTCAGTCATCAAGGACTCGTGAGTTCTTCGAGTGTGTCCAATTCATAGTCCAGGGAGTACAACTTCTTCTCTTCAATATGTTTTGTAACAAGAGACTATTTAGTGATGTTCCGTTCTTCGTATCGAAATTTTTTAAAAGTCTTTAAGTTTGAATTGCTATTTTATCATTTTATTACTGAATAATTCTAATTGAAAATATTAAAACTATTTTTTTTACTATTATTTCTATAATATTGTGAGATAGGATGCTTGTCTAAAGCTTACTCACCTTCATCTTGGAGCTGACTGCTGTATGGGGATGAAGTGAAGGGTTATATACAGTCCATCCCATCTCCCACCCTTGATGGAATAGCCAGTTGCTGGATGATTTTGCAATAGTTCTCTGCAGGATTCACTGGTCATAGTTATCAATCTTCGGGATCACGTACCATCAGCTGAGAATGGTACCAGCTCTTCAAGGCCGGCTGTAGGGTTTCTTTGTCGAGAAGAACTCGAGAATGTAATTGTGGCTTTCCTGTTGTTACAAAAATCCTGCAACAAATTCAAAACGTAAGCAAACAAGTCACTATGTGTTGGCTTTGATAAAGCCGAGCAATGCATATGACAAACCTGGAATGAGTGTTGTATATGAAGACATTCAACTTAAAGCCAAAAGGATTATTCAGCGAAAATGACAGCGATCTTGGTATGACACGACAACAAACTAAGAGAAATTAACCCTTTCGCTGCGGGTGTGCTTCCGGAAAGACACTAGCGATCCTACCCGCTTACGAGTGTCCCTTCGGAAGGACACTCCTCCATTATTTTCCCTTTAGATTCAAAAGGCTAGTAAATGGAGGGGATTCACTTTTACAGCTCCAGGTAAAGACAGTAGCCTTCAGTATTGTTAGGGCTTTCCGCCAGTATTTTCCGTTTTGAAGTCGACTTTCTGGAAGATATTTTATGAAACAATATATCTACATGATAAATTCCAACAAAAAATGCACCCGATGTTAAAACATTCAAGCGAGATAGGCAAAAGAAGGGAATTGTTCTTTTTCGTCTAAGCTACCTGTATGCGGGAGATGGTGGGTTCGATTCCCACCGGCACACAGTGGGGTATAGGACTTATAATCTTGGCCAAAAATATTTCTGATGCTTAATTCATTTTCTTTGATTATATACTCTGAAAAATGGGTCTATATATGATTTTAGTAATGCGTTTTAAGGCATTAATAGGATTCTGGGGTGTCCCGTGGTCTAGTGGATAGCACCTTAGATTCATAAGCGGGAGATGGTGGGTTCGATTCCAACCGGATGCAGAAATGTTCTCATCCCACTGCTAATGGCCTAGACGTCAAAGCGCCCCCGCCCCCCCAAAAAAAAGATTCTGTTGTTTTAAATAGGTAATTTATAATTGTTAGGTATAATACGTATAATTTTATAAATTATCTATCAATGTTATCTGGTGACACACACACATGGAGACACGCCCACACACACCCACCCACGCGCACAAACACACACACCACGTCCTTGAAATCACTCAGAAAGTAATGCCATTTTTTAATAAGCATCCTTGTATTTATTTGCAGGGGATGTGAGCTAGCTTTTTTTTTTATATCCTTTAATGTATCACTAGCTTGAGGATTACCTTCGGAATTGCATTTATATAGCATACAGCAATTCCATGGCCGTCAGTAGTAGTAAGTAACTTTTCACTTTTACTCTCTTCGACTCACTGGATTCTTAGAATCTATAAAATGGTCGCCCATGTCTCATTTTTGCCCTTAGTAACAATAATATACCCTGAAGCCACACTTCATTTTTGTTCGTGCAAAATTGTCTTATTTTTTTATTTGATTTGAAACGAGAAAATATTTGTTTGATTTAATTGATTTGTTTTTCTGAATAATCGTCATATTTTAAAAAAGAATTCTGAACAAATTATTTTCTTTTTCTTGCAGCGGCTGCTGAGGCCATTAGTACATCTAGTTGTTCTTTATAATTAAGGTTCTTTTATTTGATGCATGATGTCAAATACATGTTGTCTAGTCATTATTTTGACTCCGGAAAACAACATACATAAGAAATGCATTCGTGAACTTTGACATTAACTGGCATGTACACACACATCCGCGCAAATCCGCGATTTCTGATTATATATTCTTAAAGCTGAATAATTCCTTTTAATATTAAAATAAAAACAACTGGTTGGAAATGCTTGGAAGTATAACAAAAACCTTCGAGTTATGTCAAATTGACGTTAAAAAGGCCAAAAGAATTTCTATTTTCTTATGTGGTCAAACTAATTAACAAATTGCCTAATTATAGCTAAAAAGCAATAAATTTACTCTCGCTTACCTGCTTCAGGGTGAACAAAAACCAAAATTGCAATAAAAATTCCAAACTATTTTTTTACAGAAATAAATATACGGAGAAGAGTTAACAAGTCAGTGTCCTATTAAAAACTGTAGACTTTGTTGTGGTACTCCAGGCTTACAGGTAATGTCAGGACAGAGATTAGCATTACATGTTGTACACAAACTATTCAAATATTTTTAGAAGTAATTAATTTTCGTCTCAGATAACTTTTACAAAATGGACTTTTGGCAAGCATTTCAGGGCAAATACCCCACTGTGCGGCAGCTGAATTTTCTCATCTCAGGACTCGTTGGAAAAATTATTCGCTGCACCCTTGATGTCGGCGCTAATGGCCCAGAATTTTCGAAGCGCCGTAAAAAAAAAAAAAAAAAAAAAAAAAAAAAAATATATATATATATATATATATATATATATATATATATATATATATATATATATACATATATATATATATATATACAGTAGTGGTTTTTTTGCTATGGTACATTTTTTTCTGTTAATTCTGCATCAAAAAATAGGCGACAGGTGTCCGAGCGTTTCTTCCAATGCGTCTTAGGAACCGAGAAATAAAATGAAATAGGTTGAATATGATTTATTTAATTTATTTAGTGGAAAATGATATCTACATGAGTCTTTCATCAATTCATTTGTTTTATAAAGGAAATTACAGTAAAAATACAATCGTTAAACAACAATTTATATTTCTTTAAGTAAACTTATAAAATATGTTTACGTTTTCAATAAACTAGCATTATATATTTTTCACACTAATATTAATAGCTGATTTCAACACCCCAAGAAAACCTCATATGATAAATATCATCGAAAAGAAAAAATACTATTTTTTTCAAAGGAAGTTTTTAAGGGAAATATTTACGTGACGTTCTGAAATTCAATATCACGCCTGGAGATAATCCGATGTTTACGTAACGTAAATCATATTATGATTTACATCATTTCACGGTATTTTTGTGAAACTAAACTAACGCTTTAATTTAGTTTTTAATCAATAATCAACAATCAACTAATATCGAATAATTAATTTAATTTTAGTTTTATATTTTTTTAGGTTGGAAATTTTAGTTTAGATTTAGTTTATTCCAAAAAGCGAATGTACTTTTAATTTTAGTTTTTAGTTTTGCCCAACATTGCTAGACGTTCGAATCTTTGCAATTATTCTGCGTAATGAGAAGGGAATTCTATGTAACGAGAGTCCATAGCTAAATAACTTTATTCCCTTTAAATAAACAACTTATAGAATTCCAAAGAAATTACATGAAATCGACATTTAGGCAATTGGAATGAATACCGCCTTTAGTGTAGAGTTCAATCAATGGAATTGGATTAGTAAATTCATTGAAAATATCAGCTAAGGCGCTGTCTAAAGGAGACTAAACGGCGCCTAAACGCTGTAGCCTTTGACATGGCGGCGGTCTCTTCTAAAGGCTCTTGATTGGATCTGTAGGTGTCTAGCACGGCCTTTAGTCAACTCTAGCGAGAACTTGTCTCTCTCCTTTTGATCTTAACCCTGCATCGGGCGCAATGGTTCTATTGGGACGGGTGGGTGGTTTTTAAGGTACCTCCATCCCGTCCCTCAACACAAGGTACTCCTCCCTCCAGTACCTTCCTAGGTCGGTCCTGTCTACATGGCACCCCAATTTAATAGCCTGGGAAGTGGATACAGCGTCGCCGTCCAAATTGGACCATTGCACCTCATCCCGTCAAAAATAATTGAAGATTGTGAATTTTCTTAAAAATATTTTTTCTCATTATTTGGGTCATTTAAACAGTAAATGCGAAGCCGTTCACTGATATAATCGGAATACGTCGGTTGGTCAATTATATTGTTATGAAAATGTGAAAAAAAAAAAAAAAAAAAAAAAAAAGTTCTTTTCTTACGCAGGTTTTACCCGAAATGGCAAGAAACCATTTGATCTGACCATCACAATAATGGGATGTTGAGTTGGGGGTTATTCTAGTGTGTTTTCGAGGACTAATAGAGCTCAAATACATGTTTATTGATAATGATAATTGCCCAAATTTACCCATTACTAGTGCTTAGAAAAGTTCTCAACCCTTTTTTTTATTTTCATGATTTTTACATATATCGCCCAAACTATTAACTCCATCACCCGAACCAGTACATATCCTGCACTGGTTTGGGTGATAGAGCTCTCTGAGAGATGTTGGAGGTATGAAACTAAACATAATGTAATTTGCGATTTCGCAAAATCAGTGATTTTACAATTTATTTTTTGGCATTGAGCTGATTCATCTAGTCGCAACGATTTCATTTTCATTTCATTTCTTAGATGTCTACAAAGATTCGCAATTTTTTTTAGAACTAAAAATGCACATTGGAATTTATTAGGGCCAACAAATGGCGGCTGTCCTATTTGTACGGTTGCGCCCCAATTACTGTACTGTGGGATTGTGTCTGACCCAGGGTGAAGAATAGAATTTGCCAAGCACAAGGAAAAACTCACTGTAGCCAAGTTTTAAGACCGAAAAATGTTCATTCATGGGCTAATATCATGATTCCCCCATTCTGGAGAGTAGATCCAGAATTATGGTTTTCCCAAGTCGACACCACATTTCCGACTTCCAAAATCTAGAACTCGCGAATGAAATTTCAAATGTTGGTGGCGAACTGGGAGTTCTAAATTTTAAGGAAGGTTTCGGACTTGGTCAAAAACCAAAGATGGTTTCATTGATGTTCGTACACTGGCATTATTAAATTTCTATGTAATTTATATTACTTAAATTATCTGCAGGTTAGCCTTTCCTATGCTTTTTCATTTTTCTGAAGGCAAGCCCATACCCCTAGCGGGAATCGAACGCACCTTAGGTAGTAAGTGCTCATACTTACCTTAGCACCCAAGCCACCGTACCTTATGGTACTTTCGTCAGTGGTTCAATAAAAGAAAATCATTACATTCAGAGAATCCGCCAATGAGAGAGCACGCTTCTTTTATAGAGCATAGCTGTTACCCGGCGTGCAATGCTACACCTACTTTCTGCCTTCGACTCTCCCCGTATCAAGATCTACTTGTATACCCAGTTACGTCAAAATCGGTCAAACGGTGTGAATTTGTTTATATCTGTCTAGTAGTTCATAATGCAACCGGCAGAGGCGAGCACCACAGCACTTAATCTAACAGCCGACAGAGGCCAGTAGGAAAGCCTGCGAGTAGATAGCTCTTATCAAAGAAAGGCCAGCACTCCTTAGTTAGACAGTGACTGTTGATATAAAATTGAAATAAACTGCATTACATGATTATATAATGATCTAAAGTCATCAATGAGTTCGAGTTATTCTAATTATCAGGAACATCAACAAATGGCCGTCACAATCTGAGTGGTTCAGTGTAGCCAATTTTTCTTGAACAAAACTTTTGATCTTTTGACCAAATTTTGAAATTTGACTATTTTGACCTAGCCTAGGAGATTTCCCGTATCAACTATTCCCCCCCCCCCTACCTGTGTGCCAAGTTTGGTCAAAAGCGGTCAAATGGTGTAGATTTGTATAAGGAACAAACAAACAGACATCCCCGTGGTTTATATATATATATATATATATATATATATATATATATATATATATATATATATATATATATATATATATATAGATTAGAAACAAGAACTCCAGGATTGTCAAGAAGCAAAACTGTTCCACTGAATGTTCTGTTAAAATTCATAAATTCCATAGCTACTAAAATTATAGCGTTTCTAAATTTCTGAAATTCCCTCTTTTAAAACCTGCAATTTTTATGCAATTTAAGAAAAAAGAATTACATTTAAGTGGGATTAAGTAAGCATTTCCCCAGTTAGGTGGTTTATCTTCCATCATATTGCGGAGTAGTGAATGACCTCCTGTAAGGCAGTGACCTGGACTCCAAATCCTGCCCAGGTAATTGGCTTCCACCGACCACAATGGAGTCTACGACTTCCCACAGGGTTGCGAGATATTCCTGCATAAGATCCTGTAGATATCAGGGGGTTCGTATGCAGCCGGCTTACACTCTCTCTGGATAATTACTCCAACAGTTTCCTTGATAAGGGAGTGTGATTCACTGTCGTATAGAGGGAGGCGGTGAAGCAGAAGAGTGTATAAGCGGGGGAAAGTGTGTGAAAGGCAGAACGGACAGAAAATGGGACAGATAGATAGAGTGGGGGATGGAATGAGTGGGAGGAGGAGAAAGAGATTGAGGGAGAGAGTCAGAGAGAGAAAGAGATTGAGAGAGAGAGAGAATGAGATAGATAGATAGAGACAGAGAAAGAGAGAGAGGGAGAGAGAAAGAGAGAGAAAGAGATAGGTAGATAGGTAGAGGGAGAGAGAGAAAGGTTGGGGGAGAGATGGAGTGATGCATATCAGGATAAGATGCCCAACGGCATTTCTGTACCAAAAGACAAAATATCAAATGGCGAATTTTTTTCATCATGACTGCATTCTCAATTTAAATATAGGAATTCTCAGTGGTGATTAGTACTCATACATATTATAATACAAATTATATACATATATTATCGTTATCATTATACTATTGGTTTGTCAAAGTTTAAGTTGTTTTGAAGTTAGCAAAAATCTCCACTATACGGCTATATATATTGGCTCCCATCAGGGAGGAGTTCAGCCATGTTCTCTGCTTAATTACACTGTTTAGAGTATCTTAAGGAATATTCAATATGTGCTGTATAGATTTTGACTTGTAAACAGGTTTTACGTATTTGACATCTCGGTTTATCCTGTCTCAATGTTGGACAAATGCGTGCGAGAGAGCGAGTGAGAAAGAGAGACATGGAGGGAAAGTGTGAGAGAGAAAGATGATGTTAAGATGAGGTCAATTTATAAAAGGCGTTATTCACGTAGCTTATTTGTCTAATAATAAAACAGTCTATAATAGCACGGACGACATTCCGTCATTGGTAGCCCAAATGTTGATACGCCGTTAAACCAAAGAGAAAAAGAACGGACAAGAGTCTGATGAAGCAGTATATGATTTCTGTTGCATATAAGTTCAACTGTCTTTGCGAGAATCAATTGTCTTTAATGCTAAGTCTGCTCTATTAAATAAATCGTTGAAACTTGAATAATGTTTTTCTAACAGCTATTGTTCAGTAGTGGACTAATCTTTTAAATTCTTTTGAATTGTTTTTCTTTCTTTTAAAAGTAAATCATATTTATATATAACCTGGTGTATGGATTGTGGTGTTCTGTTGTCTCAAGGGCAAACCGAGCTGTTAGTTATACCCCCAAAAAAGCACAAATGTGAGATAGAGGCCAAGTTCCTGCCCCCACAAAGAAACACTCCCTTCCTCAAAAATATCTCCTCCTAAAACCCCCCAAAAACGCCTTACCATTCTACACTCCAAAAACGTAGTATGAGTTGGTGTATTAATTCAACCAAAAATATTTGCCAATACAATAGATGATACCAGAAAGAAATGTCCAAGTTCATTACTTGGAAGACCTCATAGTTACTTACTAAGAACAGTAAAGACACTTCAACTGACCTTTAAAAACAACAATAAAAATACTTATATCCAGTTACTAAAATATCACTTTCCTCAACCAGGTATATTCTTAAACTTGGCAATGTTTTTTTTTTGTGCCGTAATTATCTCTAGAGAAAAACTAAACATTGCCAAGTTTAAGAATATACCTGGTTGAGGAAAGTGATATTTTAGTAACTGGAAGGTCAGTTGAAGTGTCTTTACTGTTCTTAGTAAGTAACTATGAGGTCTTCCAAGTAATGAACTTGGACATTTCTTTCTTGTATCATCTCTTGTATTGGCAAATATTTTTGGTTGAATTAATACACCAACTCATACTACGTTTTTGGAGTGTAGAATGGTAAGGCGTTTTGGGGGGGTTTTAGGAGGAGATATTTTTGAGGAAGGGAGTGTTTCTTTGTGGGGGCAGGAACTTGGCCTCTATTTCACATTTATGTTTTTTTGGGGATCTCATTACTTTTTTGTAAGTATTAAATAGAATTTAGTTGCCGCATACCTACTGGCTTTTGTACTTCATATAAAACCAGGGTCTTTGGATTCTGCATAAGGTTCTCCTTACTGCTTGATATTTGACACCAATAATCAACCTACATACATCTAATCACTAGACTAGAAAAGTTAGAAGCTCTTCCAGATGACATTACTCTAGAGGACAAATTGATTGCTCTCTTAACTAAACTATTACACTGTAAAACACAGGAACCTTATCCCGAGGATAAAGATCACAATAGGGAAAGTGTAGAAGGCCTTCAAGAGGAATATAAGAACAAAGACGATACATTTTGGGTTTGTGATCCTAAACTTTGTAATTTAGATGGCTCGACTTTGAAAAACTTAGTATCTGCTTTGAAGTATATTATGCAGTGAACCCCTACGACTTTATTTACTACATTTAAGAAAGAAGTCACAACTGTTTTTGTTAAGATGCGTCGAAATGTTTTTGAAAACATCAAATATAGGTTCTCCTTACCAAGACGATTCATTTGATACCCCACATGATGGGTTTCAGAAGGAATAATGGCATTTCGATGGAACAAAAAGTAGAAAACGTCATAGGTAATAAGACACTCCCGTATCAAGACCTACCTGCGTGCCAAGTTTGGTCAAAATAGGCCAAACGGTGTGAATTTGTATAAGGAACAAACATACAGACAGACAGCTGAAAGACCTTTTTTATCTAGCCTAGTGCATTCCCCGGACCAAGGACTACCTGTGTGCCAAGTTTGGTCAAAATCGATCAAATGGTGTGAATTTGTGTAAGGAACAAACATGCAGACAGACAGCTGATAGACGATTTTGACTAGCCTATGACACTGCCCGGATAAAGACCAACATGTGTGTCAAATTTTGTCAATATCGGTCAAACGGTGTGTATTTGTATAAGGAACAAACAGACAGACAGACAGCTGATAGACAATTTAACCTAGCCTATGATTCTCCCCGTATCAAGACCCATCTGTGTCCCAAGTTTGGTCAAAATCGGTCAAACGGTATGGATTTGTAAGAGGAACAAACATATAGACAGACAGCTGGTATAAGATTTTTACCGAGCCTATATGCATCTAATTGTTTCTTAAAACATCAAATATAGGTTCTTCATACCGAGACAATTCATTTGATACCCCACATCATGGGTTTCGGACGGAATGATGGGTTTCCGAAGAAAGTACAAAACTGGCACGCCCCCGCCCGGAAGCGGAGTAAAACACAACTTTTCGCGATTTTTCGATTTTTTCCTTTAATAACGTCTTCATATCTATCTTCATGCAAAATTTCAAGTCTCTAGCATCATGGGAAGTGCCTAATAATTTTGATGAGTCAGTGAGTGAGTGAGTGAGTCCTATAAATCCCGATTTTCGATCGCTTGTATCTCAGAAACTATTCGATGTAGAATTATGAAAATATCCAGTTTTACTCACATCTAGTAGTATAATACCTGTGCAAAATTTCATAACTTTATCTTTACCTGGTTGAAAGTTATGAGAGGGTAAAAATCGGCTCTAAGACCACACAGTATCGGCTCCTGTAATATACACACAGTATGCTTAGGCCGGAACTTGGCCTAGCGCACTACCGTGCGCCTAGATTTAGTTTGTGTAAGTTAGTAATTGTTTGGTGTAGAAGTCACTATATTTATGTTTTCGTACTATGGGACTATGTACGTCAAGTGTAAGATACACTGAGGGACCCTGACATTTCTCATTTTCACAGGATGTTTTTACTCTATTATGAGGCCGCAGAAATCGCGCTAAAATTATCCAGTAAAAACATTGCAAACTCTTGACGATAAAATGAACCTGTAACCTGCTTCCATTCTGTGTACATGTTACAGAGCAAGTGAAAGCAAGTGGGTGATTGCATTCTGAGAATGTCGTGATTAGGCTATCATCCTTATCAAGTATAGCTAAGCAGCTGTGGTTATAATGGGACGATTACTATGAACCATGTGGTTATCTATGATGAAACCAATAAAGTGCTTATGCTTCTCATTCTTCACAACGGACACATTTATCTTTATAATATAATCTAGGCCGATGTGGAAGAGTAGGGTTTTAAAAAGAAGTTACCATTTCAATTTGTTAGCTAGAATATTATTTAAATTATTTGGGAATATTTTACAGCAAGGCAGAGTGTACAGTAAGTTTTTTTTTAAGCTGACGACGATGGAGATGAATCTAACGAAATATCGCCGTTAAGAAGTAGGAGACAAGAATCACCGGTTGAGATAGGAGCCATTCCATCTAAAAAAAATCAATATATACATATATATATATATATATATATATATATATATATACATAAGCTTTATGTATTAATTCTATACATAATTTAGTACACACATACGGGGATACGTTTCATGTCCATGTTATGTTCTAATTACTCAAAATATCCCGAATTACCGTTCGGACATTTATATATTCCAGGATTATTGCAAATATTTGAGCGTCCTGGATTGATTTCGATTATCTTCAATCTTCAATTGATTCTATATAAATAAAGCAATACACCTACTCATGTCCTAATAGGAGTATCGTATGTTACTGATATTTGAATTTCACTGGTATCATTAATAATTAATTAACCTGAATAATTATATTCCTCTTAATGTACGCGATCTTCATTTTCTGCTTCTGGGAAACGTTAATTTATAAGCGCACTTTACGTTAGGGAGTAAATCGTACGAATGAATCGTAGTACTATGAATCGTAGTGGAGTCATGGGCCTATAGAAGGGGACAACATCCCTTCCCCGAATTTTCGATTTAGTCGTTAATAATATGTCATAAAAACTTTAAAAATAAATTAAATAAGATCATTTAGTTCAGAAAAATATTTTTTTTTTTAAATGTAATAGCGTTTTAGTTGGCTAACTATTCCAAGTTCTAGATTGTTAGTATTCCATGCCTCCGAAATGCTCCCAGCCCCCCCCCCCAAATAATTCTCTATATACGCCCATGTTTAAAACATCAATTTCAAGCTTCTAATGCCGATAACTTTGCCACACGGAATCCAATTTTCCCCCACGGGATATGGAGATTTGTTTGGTCTATCTTTATTAATAAGTGCTTGTCCAGCGTTGCAATTAGCACATTAGTAAAACTAAATAACTACAGGAAGCTTTGATCAACGCTGGAAAAACACTAACTATTAATGATAGACTAAACTAATCCAGATCCCGTGATGCAAAATTATATTCCGAGGGGCAAAGTTATAGCCATTAAAAGCTTGAAATTGGGGTTTTAAGGGTAGCCGCATGGTGAAGAGGTAGAGGTAGAGGCCTAGATAGAGGGAGGGTCGCACAGTGAAGAGGGAAACCGCGCTGCTTTTCCAGTTTCACATGATTTGAGGGTCAGTCTTCAACTGCTGTTGCAAGGAGAGAGGTTGATAGGATAGTTTATTTTTTTTACATAGTTTAGTGACAATAGTGAAAATAGTGGTGACATGTCGACAGCGCGTACATGGTGGATAATTGGCACTTTAAGTAATCGAGAGTTTAGTGCTCATCCCATAAATCAAGAGCGACAAAATTTGGGAGAACATCACCATATTTTTTTGCAACTGAAAGAATACCCAGACATATTTCAGGAATACATGACAATGACTCCTGAAAAATTTGCGACAACATATCACCATAAGCTTACCAGTACTATGCAGTTCAGCTGCTACAGCCTTCCAGTCTTTCTAATACAAATAACGGTTTTAGTGGTTTTCAAGCCATTTGTCCGACAGTGGAAAATCGAGAAGTGAGAAATAAGCGGTCGATAATTAAATCTTCTTTTATTTCACTACCGTTAATAGTTATTCACAATCCCAAAACACTAATCTCAAATTTTCTAGAGTGAAAATACTACACAAACGACCACACGTGCAGCAGAGGGTCGAATTGGCTAGTAGAGGACTTGAAAGGACTAAACACGGAGAAGCCACGTCATAGACCGCGCTGTAGACCGCTCGAAAAGGCAAACAATTTTGTCTTTAAAAGCGGGCGGGCGGGAAAAACCTCTAGGAGGCCCGCGCGGTTCACCTCTACCGCTACCTCTTCACTATGCGAGCTCCCATTGCACACAATGTGTTTGTGTTACATAGAGGTACCTCTACCTCTTCCTCTTCCCTCGACCTCTATCTTTACCTCTACCTCTACCTCTACCTCTACCTCTACCTCTACCTCTACCTTTACCTCTACCTCTACCTATACCTCTACCTCTACCTCTTCCCTCTACCTCTACCTTTACCTCTACCTCTACCTCTACCTCTACCTCTACCTCTTCCCTCTACCTCTACCTTTACCTCTACCTCTACCTCTACCTCTACCTCTACCTCTTCCCTCTACCTCTTCCTTTACCTCTACCTCTACCTCTACCTCTACCTCTTCCCTCTACCTCTACCTTTACCTCTACCTCTACCTCTACCTCTACCTCTACCTCTACCTCTACCTCTACCTCTTCCCTCTACCGCTACCTTTACCTCTACCTCTACCTTTACCTCTACCTCTACCTCTACCTCTACCTCTACCTCTTCCCTCTACCTCTACCTTTACCTCTACCTCTACCTCTACCTCTACCTCTACCTGTTCACCATGCGACTACCCTAAAGCTTCAGCGCCTCCGGGAAAGGGAAGCATTTCCTGGCCCATGTTCATAGGGAAGTTTTTTGCCCAGGATCGAATTCTCTATAAGATCCTTGAAGCTTAAGAACTACTTTGGGGGTAGCCTGAATTTCTACCAGAATTACCCCACCTGAAGAAAAAAAAAAACCTAGCGCTTTATTGGTAGATAATATGATGTTTCCTCGTCATTCTAAAGAAGTCCAGTCTACAGTAATGTTCCTCCGAAACGTTGAACAGTGTCCTTTCTGCAAAATATGCGCCAATCCTGTTTCTTAATTCGTTGAGGTCAGCTGGTAGCATAAGCTTGTTCATTGGATCCTTTATTGACCCCTAAATCACATGGTGTTATATCGGGCGAACGTGACGCCCATTCAAAACAAGCTTCCTGTTCAACGGAAACTACCAGCTTTGCTGTTGGCGCTTTCTAACGGATGGCGGCTGAATGATCCTCATGTACACTGGCGACCAAACAAACAAAATTTTTGTAGTTACTATTTCATTTGACGTCGATATTCAATTTGAAACAACCAATATGTAAATGTGAATTAAAGTAGAAAAGCGTACCAAACTAGGCACCCAAAATTTGATAAAACTTCTATAATACTGTCAATTATCTCACATTTGAACGAGAAATTTGGTGAATTCACTCATATTAAGCATCAGTAGATGGACCAATTATCATATTAAAAGGAAGTTCATTTATGAAGCAACATATGACTCTCATACCCATATAATGTTGGAAATCAAAACTTTTGATGTTAGAACGATTCCTAAAGTTGAGAATGGTAATATCAGAAATTGTAATCGTAGTAGCACTAAATTTGCCAAGAGTTGTGAAAATTGAATGAGCTTACAGCTTTATTGAATACTGTCTTATGGCTTTTGAATACGTAACAAGCGAAGCATCTGGTCAAAAGTATATAACAAAATTATACCACTGCTTAACTACAGAACGGAATAGAATCACACCAAACTCTACTATCGTTAAAGAATGCAAGGCTGGCGCTAATGACCCCAATGGTTGACACGCCTTAAATTCAACCCAAAAAAAAAAAAAAAAAGAAAGAATGTAAGGACGTTTTATCGAGTGAGCTGGAAAAAAGGTATGGAATTGTTGGGATTTGCAGTTTGTGTTATCAAAGTTCCCAAACAAATTTTAAACAAAATTTAATAAATTTTTATTATATACATTGAAATTAATAAAATGTCCTTAGAAACTTGAATCAAATAAAGAATCCAATAAAAAGGAGATGCTGCTTGAAATATGCGGTTGCTCTTGAAAAAACTACTTAAGATGAGAGACTCACTGATACAGCTCTTCTGTGAAGTACTTGTCTCGACTCCCTGTCACTGGATAAAGTTTGATTGACACACACAAGCACTGAACATTGTCTCAGAATTGTCTTAAAACTTTTCGCCTTTTTTTTTTTTTTTAGCTACCAAGCTTTATATGAAAACTGTGAGCATATGTTTGCAATCATTTGATATTTTTTAATATTATATAAAAGCTGCTACATTGCTCCCCCCCTGATGACGGAGTCAGCGAAGAAGACCTTGCGTTTAACTAGCCTTCCAGCTCGTGTTCTATACTCTGAGGGCGGCTCGGGTTGCAGGTTGCTGGTTGCAGGCAGTGGTTCAATAGTGGAAGGTAGGCCTGGTTCTGGTATCTGCGTCGTGGGGTCTACTTGCTTCGATGAAGGAGATGTGGTTTGCGGCTGGAGGTTGGTTGGTGAAGCGGCGTTCCTCTCTATGCCGGTCGTAAGAAGATAAGCAGGCTTCAATCTATCAATAGAGACGACTACTGATTTTTGTCCTATGGCTAAGGTAAAGTGTTTGGCCGTACGACTTAATACTTTATGAGGACCAGAGTAGGGTGGGACAAGTGGTCGGCGAACTGCTTCCTCCCTCAAGAATACGTGGGAGCTCGTGTGTAAGTCCTTGTGTTGAAACTTCTTTTGATAACTCGGACGTGCTAGGGCTGGCTTGAGCTGTGCGAGATCCTCCTTTAGTTGTTGTAGGGCTACGATGGGTTCTTGTTGCACAGGGGTGTCTGCAAGGAATTCTCCTGGTAACCTTAAGGGCTGTCCATACAGTCCCTCGGCAACACTTGCACCCATATCCTCCCTGAATACCGATCTAAGCCCTAGGAGTACTGAGGGTAGGAGTGCAACCCATCTGTCTGTCTCCAATTGAGCCATTATTGCAGCCTTCAAGCTCCTGTGCCACCTCTCCACACAACCGTTACTTTGCGGGTGGTAAGCAGTTGTTCGCTTTTTATCGATACCTAGGAGCGCTGTTAGCCTCTGGAATATCTCTGCCTCAAATTGACGGCCCTGGTCGGTGGAGATCCTTGCAGGTACTCCGAAGCGAGCAATCCAGTGGGTGTAAAACGCCTCTGGAACCGTGCTCGCCGTAATATCTTTCAGAGGGATAGCTTCCGGCCACCTAGTTGCTCGATCCACCATTGTGAAGCAATAACGTTTGCCGTTAGAGGGTGGCAAAGGGCCTATTAAATCCAAATGAATGTGCTCAGGAATATATGGTCTCGCCTTACATGATGAGGTTTCACAAAAGAGCGGGACGTCTTGGCCTGGAATGGTGAGGAGCTTTAAAGTGAGCTTAGGATTCTCTTTTAATTCCTCTATCGTAGGGTCAGCTTTCTGTGCCTTAGCAATAGCTGCAAAATCATCAGGCAACTGAACCTCTTCTACTCGTGACAGGGTGTCAGCTACTACGTTGTCTTTGCCTGGCTTATAAATGATAGAAGTAGTGAACTGACTTATGAAATTGAGTTGCCTAATTCTTCGGGGTGACGCATTGTCTGCCTTCTGCTGGAAAAAGTGGATGAGGGGTTTATGGTCAGTCACTATAGAGAAATGAAGGCCTTCCAGGAGTGATCTGAAGTGCTTTACGCCCTCGTGGATAGCGAGCAGTTCTCTATCATAGGTGGAGTAATTCTTTTGTGCTGAATTTAGTTTCCTGGAAAAAAATCCTAAGGGTCTCCAGACACCATTTTTCAGTTGCTGTAACACCGCACCTATGCCTATATCGCTTGCATCACAGGCCAATGACAACTCTTCACATGTCGATTGGTGCGCAAGTTGTGCAGCAGTAGCGAGGCTCTCCTTGCATTCTTCAAAGGCTCTGGTGGCTTTCTCAGTCCATTCCACTGGTCTGTTATCCTTCTTTTTGACGTCGTGCAGTAAGTCATTAAGAGGGCTTTGAATCTCTGCAGCACGGGGAATGCAACGTCGATAGAAGTTTATCATTCCAAGAAATCTTCTGAGTTGACAGATAGTGGCGGGACGAGGAAAATCAGCAATGGTTTTTACTTTGGATGGCAAAGGGCTTATTACCTCCGAGTTGACTTTAAAGCCTAGGAAGTCAACCTGAGATTCACCAAAATTGCACTTGGAAATGTTCAAGGAGAATCCGTTTGCCTCCAGCCTCTTGAATACTTCGCGAAGGTGTGCTTCATGTTGCTCTTCATCTTCTGAGGCGATAAGATAATCGCCCAGGTAGGGAAACACAAAGTCCAAATCACGCATCATGTTGTCCGAAAACCGTTGAAAGGTTTGGGCTGCGTTTCGAAGTCCGAAGCACATACGAAGGTATTCGATTAGCCCAAAGGGAGTAGCAATAGCAGTATTCTCGATGTTATCTTCCGCTATGGGGATGTGATAGAAATCGTGAACAATATCGAGAGTTGAAACGATTTTTTTCCCATGTAACTGTGTTGTAAAGTTCATGAGGTTAGGAACAGGATATCGGTCGGGGATGGTTTGTGCGTTCAAACGACGATAGTCACCACAAGGGCGTAAGCTACCATCTTTTTTTTATAACCACATGTAGCGGGCTCGACCATGGGCTCTTAGATGGTCTGCATATCCCCTCATTCATGACTTCCTGAAAATGCTGCTTTACTGCTATGTATTTATCGGGTGCCAGCCGTCTTGCCTTGCTTGTGACAGGATCACCACTGGTAAGTATGTGGTGTTTGACGACGGTAGGTGGTGGGCTTCTGATGGGTGTAGGTCTGGTCAGATTAGGGAAGTCTCTCAGCAGATGTGAATACTTGCAGTTTCCAGGGATAGTAGATATAGTAGGTGTCGAAACCATCGACACAATACCAATCGCTCCTAACCCGGTGTGTTGATCAGTGAGCTTCTTCTGACGGAGATCGACACTCAGTCCGTGATGGTACAAGAAGTCCGCGCCAAGGATTGGCTTCCCGATTTCTGCGATGACAAATGTCCATTTCAGGGGTCGACGAATTCCAATATCCAGCTGCAACAACTTCTCTCCATACGTTGGGATAATTGTATTATTTGCTGCTACTAAGTTGAATTCGGACCTATTTTTGTGTATTCAAGGATTTCGAGGGATAATTGAAACAGAAGCACCCGTGTCCACCAGGAACTGTTGGCCTGTTGTCCTGTCTGATATAAAAAGGCGGCGTTGTGGTGCAACAGAGGCGGCAGCCGCATCATACGCCTCCGGGATTAGTTTAAAGGTTGCTTCCAGTTGCAAGGTTTGGTGCACTTCAGAGCCTTGTCCTTAAAACACCTATGATAGAAGCAAATGGCTTCTGCAGACTTGTTTCGGCTGCTAGATCGTCGAGACTGGGGTTGGAAATTTCTATCTCTGCTCCTGGAACGAGATTCTCGGCGAAGCTCGGCTACTTCTGTACGAAGTTGACGAAATTCAGCCAGAAGTTCGTTGAACTGGCTTTGTGATGGATTGTGTCCCTGCTGTGAGGATGACCGGATTGAGTTTTGGTCAGATGGTATCTGTCTCTGAGTGGCATAAACTTCCACTGGACAGTCGATTTCTGCAATCTGGTCAGCGGTAGTGGCAAGTTTGTCAAGATCTTCTTGACCCGTTGCTGCAAAAATAGCCTGCATCCTATTGGGAAGATTGCGAAGCCATAAGGTCCGAACAACTTCTTTGTTAAGTGTTTGACCAGCCTGTTGAAGCATTGTTCGCAAAAGTTGCGACGGCCGTTGATTCCCAAGCTGTGTGTCCTGGAGCAATCTTTGAATGCGGCGAGTCTCGGATTCTCCATATATTTGGATGAGGCGTGCCTTAAGACGATCGTAAGGATCCTCTATTGATGGATTATCAATCAGATCAGCAACCTGTTCGATAACATCTATGCCTAAGTTTGCCATCACAGACTGATACTTCATAGTCTGCGAAGTAACCTTGGACGTAAAAAAAAACAGCTTCTACGTGTGCAAACCATAATTTTGGGTTAGTTTTATGGAATGGCGGGAGCCGATTATGAGCGCCGCTAAACGCTGAGACTTCCGATTCAACAGTAAGAGTCGTGTGATCGAGATCAGCTGGTGATGGAATTATATTCTTCTCGTTTGGCATTGTTCTTTTTGGGGTCACCAATTGTTGGGATTTGCAGTTTGTGTTATCAAAGTTCCCAAACAAATTTTGGTAAAAATGCAGTTTCACGCCCTCCTAACCGATTTGTTTCAAATTTTGCACAATAACGTATTTTGATGCACTAAACACGAATACGATAAAAAAAAACGTCGGATTTAACTAGGAAAGAAGTTATTAAGTACTAAATTTCATTGTTATGCAGGTTATGAGAGCTATTAATTATAGCGAGTTGGATTGACTAGGGTTTTGTTATCTTCTTGAGCGAGCGTAGCGAGCGGAAACGCATAGCACGTATGCCCTTAAGTGACAGGTGACGATGTCCTTAAAATTGACAATATTTTCGAATAAATGGTTTCTGAACATTTCAAATGAGAGTTCTCTGTTTCCCAATGTTACATATCTGCGCATGCGCGTGTTTACAAATACGCTGATGACGCCTAGTTTTATAACCTTCCTAACTTTAGTGCTTAATATTATATTCTATTAACGAAAGCCACCCTCGGGTGAAGTGCTATACTGGCTAGAATCTCCGAAAAGAAACTTTCAAATTATTCATTTATCACTTTGCACGTCATTCGTCACAAGTCAACAGTGAAAACTAATGTTGGAAGCCAATATAGAAGAAAAAGTCCGACTCGCAGGAACTGCGTCATC